>APFE030942871.1:0-17419 GCA_000404065.3 Pinus taeda
TGATGTTCGATCTGATTTTCCACTGCTTGAACCTTAGAAACACATACAAACATACATCAACAAACATTGACAAAAAAAAATCTCACATGTATATGCAATTTCAAACAACACACAAAATACAAACTTAAATAAAAAATATACAATTTTAATAAAAAATAGCTTTATTAATAATTGTGTGCATAATTCTCTTACAATATTTGATAAAAGAAAAAAATAATATATAACTATATCAATATTTATTTTGACAAAACCTTTTCACCAAAACTGAAAAGTGAAGTCCTTCCTCCAAACAAATTTTGATGCAATACAACATAAATATTCGAGAAAAAAGTATATTTAAATAATGAAAACAAATATGAATTTAAGTTCCAAAATGTATTTTTTTAATAAAATATAATAAAAATTATCAATTTCTTTTTTACATAAAAAATAATGATCCTTCCGATCACATATTCAAATAATAAATACAAATACGAATTTTACAATTTTTCTAAAAATAGCAGTAAAATAGTATTATGAGTCATTTCTAGAAACAAATCTGCAATACAATAGATAAATATACTAAAAAAAATGGACATAAAAAATATTATTAATAAAATAAATGTATTATTAATAAAATATAAGATAAGAAGTTTCGTTTTTTGTTTTTATAAAAATAATAAACATACAATTAAACATAAAAAATATATAATTATGAATTATGATTATATAAAATTGTATTAATGAATAAACTCAATTGATTGTCTAAAACGTATGGTAGGTTTCTCCCGTCTATAAAACTATAAAACAACAGATGTAGAAGGCCATTTCATTTTATGTGACTTTAACTATCTCCCGGAAAAACGAGTACGAATGGTAGAGGGCCGAGATAAATGAATAGGAATGGTAGAGGGCAATTTCAAAACAAGTGGACTACGGAGTACTGGATCGAGACTTGATGGGGGCGTTGAATCGCCAAAGAAGGATTGAAGTATAACATAGAATTCCCAATTGACGCGAAAGAGCTGAGCTGGATTATTATTAATTTAAAAGTTGAATAAACCGAGGATAAGAAAGAGCTGTATTTATAATTTGAAAATATATATATTATTAATTGGATAATTTAATAAACCAGCCAGAAGGAAGAAGGAAGGGTAACGAAGTTGGTTCAGTTAATGAGGTTGAGGTTGAGCCAATAAATTCTTTGTTCGGTTTAATCGATATGTTAAAATGGTTTTATTTAGTTACAGATAAAAATGATAAGGCTTAAGGACCATGGATTAGAGTAGCGCATAACACACAATATATCTGCCTTTAACTATCTCATGAAGAATTAGCACGAATGGTAGAGGGCATACCTAATACCGGAAAGATATAAATACCAATACCTGCGCGAGGGACCAGCCAATACCAGAACGATATAAGAACCATGTTTAAACTCATGAAAGGGAGAGATATAGATGCAGCGCTATCTCTACATCCTTGGAATTGGGATTCGAAAAATTGATAAGCTAACCTAATTATTAAGAAAAATCTATATAAAAAAAAATTAAACAAATAAAACACAGTTACTATTGTGTGAACTAAAAACTGTTGTAAATCTCATATTTTAATTGAGTCATTAACTACATTATATTGTAAAATTATTACTAAAATAATTAACAATCAATTCTATAAGAAATCTGCTGACACTACAGTTAATTTCAAGCACTTACCATCGTAACAATTTGCTGCTCTAATTTTGAAGATAATACAAAATCTGCTAACTAATTTTTCAGCAATTTATAACTAATTAAGCATTATTCCCAACACTTCCCTTTAATGATTAATGAAGATTTACTATCTTATTTCATAGTGCCAAAAATTGAGTTTTTGTAACTGCTTCGGTGAAGATATCTGCTCTGCTCAGTGTGTGATATTTCATGTCAAAATGCTTTGTCGTGCTGTGATGAACTAGATTTTTTGCTAACTTGATGGCACTTACATTATCATAATAAATCACTGTAGGGTGAATTTGCTTTTCTCTAATTTCTTCCAAAAATTTTCTGACCCAAAGAGTTTGTGTACCTGCTGACTTAACACCAACATACTCCACTTCTGTGCATGAGAGAACAACAATGCTTTGTTCTTTTGAGCTCCATGTAATCAAACCAAAACCAAAAGAGAAACAATTTCTAGATGTGGACTTACAGTCATCAAAACTACTTCCCCAATTTGAATCACTAAATCCAAGAAGATTGAACTTTTAATAAGAGTAGTAATTAATACCAAAATTTAGAGTGCCTTTCACATACCTTAAAATCCTCTTGGCTTCCTTCATATGTATTTCAGATGGATTTGTCATATGCCTTGAAACAAGTGAAACTGAATATGTAATATCAAGCCTTGTGTGTGTTAGAAATATCAAGCTCCCAACAATACTTCTATACGTTTTCTCATTAACTAAATCAACACCATCATCTCTACATAATGCCTCTCCATGAGCACTTGGAGTAGGGGATGGATTACAATCAAGCATATCAAATTTATTTAGCATATCTTGTGCATACTTTGTTTGACAAATGAAAATCTCATCCCTACTTTGATAAACCTTCGTTCCTAGAAAATATCTCATGATGCCTAGATCTTTCATCTCAAATTCATTCATCATAGCAACTTTGAATTTATCATTCATCTTAGAACTGCTACCCATATACAATAGATCATCAACATACAAACTTATGATTATAATACCAATACCTTCTTGTTTGTAATAAAGGGTACGATTGGAAGTCATTTTCCTGAAAAATATCCATCAATCCTTGCATACCACGCTCTTCATGCTTGCTTGAGGCCATACAAATCCTTCTTCAACTTGTAGACATTATTCTCCTTTCCTTTCACTTCAAAACCTTGTGGCTTCTCCACATATACTTCCTCTTCTCCACATAACTTTATGGCCATTGGATGTAAATATGCGAACGAAAACACTACTTTACATTTCAGTGTCAAGAACAGTCAAGTGCCAAAACCTGGGTTCAGCCTGGGGCTGCAAACTCCGCAAATTTGAAAACATTCGGAATCAATCATTATAAGGAGAAGAATGACTCATGCCACAATTAGTAAATAGAGGAAGGGTAAAGAAAACTATACAAATGTGATTGAAAAGGAATTTTCCAAATAATTCCATTAGTTAGCGAGAAGAATTACTAACACATTCTATGAATGGTTCGAAGAAGTAATCAAGTATAGTATGTAAACATGTCGGTACCAAACATTGGAGTAGATTTATTGGTTCGCCTTCCAAAACTATGAACTCTAGGGAAGGGAAAACCCCTGTGTAAGTATAGTTTGAAGAGGGTTGGTGTAATATTGCTAATAAAGAGACAATCAAGCCAAGCAAATAAAATACCAGTTCAACTTCCCACAATTATTTTTGTAAGAAGAATCCTACCAATAACGTCATGGAAACAAACAGTTGCAGAGCAAGCTCCCTTGAATGCATAATTTTCAAATGGCCTAAGTAGCGCCAAAGTGAGAGAGAGATGTAGTTAACATTGTAACTCCTCTTACCCACTGAATCATCTGATTCCAATCCCTAGGTTGTTGATTGTCAGATTAGCTAATTTGTAGTACTGCTCACAATTAATTAAGAATATACCACATTTCGAACCATAAAAATGAAATCTCACTTGCAGAATGGAAACGAAAGAAAAGAATGCAGAATGGAAAAGAAAGAAAACTAAATTACTTTTGCGGAAATAAAACTAATAGCAGAATGTCATAGATAAGGAATGGAAGAAAGAAAGCAGAAATCACATATTACTCAGACACCTCCCACGCAAGAATGCCAAAAAGTGATGAGCACCAATATTACAACAAGAATGTTGCAACTCTTGGGGCTACCAACTTTACTTTATCAATCTCGGGTTCGTACAAACTTTGAGTTGACAGTGTTGTATACATAAGTAAATGTGATATACATAAGTAAATGTGATGGGTCTACTCTTTGTCATTGCTAAGTTGGTGATAGACCACTAAGGCTTTTCAATCCAGACTTTTATTGGTTCATAAGAAGCTTGATTACCAATGAGGGAAAGAGAAATCTACACTAAGAGAAATCTTTTCTACTGGAGTAACGAAAAATATTGAAATCAAATGCTTGAACACACCATTCTTCTAATGAACTGCTAAGAGAATTTGCTTCAAAAGAATGTTAATTAACATGTATACAATCTTATTGTCCTAGGCATGCAAATTGAAACATCAAACATTCTATTATTGCGTATGTAAATGAACAAAATAAATCTACTTTTCTTTTTATCTTTTATATGTGAAAGTGTGAAAGCTAACTTCTTTTGGTGATGTGGCAGGTGGCTTAGGGATGATGGTGAATGGTTGGAAGGCTTGGGTCTTCCTAGGGGATTTTTCCATAATTCAGCCTCAAAACAGGGCGCTAGAGGTCAACCTACAAGATGTCCTAATTTGTTCTACAGGATGTCCTGAATTCCTAAAGGATCCCCCGTATTCCTACAGGATACAGCCGAATGCAAAAGGATGGATTTTGAAGGTGATGAAAGGCTTAGGGAAGATGGATGGTGGATTAAATTAGCCAAGGGAGTGCCTAAGAGTCCTACAAATCTCAAAACTAGAGTTGGGAGATGGATGGATTTTCTCAACAAGCTTGGAGACGTACTCTTGTGAAATGATAAAATTGGTGAGGGTTTTAGTGGAAGAAAGTGATGACCATGGATGGATATAGTTGGAATGAGATTGCTAATCATGAAATCTCTATGTACTTCTAAAACTCTTGCATTGCATCAACCATTGACATTTATCCAAAAATCATGTGAATAACAAGGATTTCAATTAACCAAGGAAAACAAAATTTCATGAGCTAGCTACCTACTTTATGTATGGGAAAAACTTGCAGAATAATATGAAACATTGATGAGATCTAATATAATACTGAATATAGAATAAATGATAAATAAATTCTATTCTTGCGAAATGATCAAATGTTGGCCTAGGTAATAGAAAACCCTAAATTCCATGAGAAATCAAAATTTTGTCTTTTTGGGGCTGCATAGAAGCTATTTCCTCAAACCATGACCTTTGAAGGGAGAAGTGAGGCAAAATCCACCCACTGACAAATTTTTTATGTCCCTTTATCTCTTCTAAGCTACTGATAAAGTAAAATACAAATGGAAGCAAACTCAATCAAATCCACAACTACTTGCAATGAAATAATACTAAAGACAATTCAACCATTAATTTATGAAATCAATCTAAACATACAAATACAAGAAGAGGAGCCTTTGCTGCTAGGGTTGGGCCCTAACCCAAGAGCTTTAGCCCTCTGATTCAACTGAGAGCTAAAACAAGGAAATTCTCATTCTCAATATCAAAACAAAAAATTACATCACAATGTCTTCCACAAGTCTTGAACTCGAAAATGACTAGTGTTTTTACAACAAAAATTTGAATCCTAATGAGGCTTTAGCCCTCCTTATTTATAAAATAGAATTCTCTAATGACTTCTTAAATCTAGGGAGGCTTGGCTCCCAAACTCGAGATAAACTATCTCTTTGATTGTCACTTGCTCGGCTGCCTTTTCATCTCCATGAATTGGATGCTTGTAACTCTGAGCTAGTGTGATTGATGGAGGAATATTAAAATGAGTGAGGAGTAAATGAGGAGGATATACGTCCTACAATCTCTCCTCCTTATTACATTCAAAAATACATAGGCCAAATATAAGTCTTAAACACTATTGGCACATAGAAACATTATAACCACACCAATATCACTCAATTTCAAATCTTTTGTGTTTATATTATGTTGGGGGTTTGCCCCAAGGTTGAACTCGTGGAAATTGCACCCCTTTCTTATAATAAAAAAATCGGCGTATATTTAAATTATTGTTGTAACGATATAATGTATATGTTGTATTGTTTAATCCCATCGGTGTATTATAATAATAATGTTCTATCCAAACATTACATCAAAAAATATCCCATAATAATAATATTCCATGCATGTGCATATTGTTACATTTCCATCCAATTACATACCAAATTTTATACATATCCATTTGAACCATTTGCAATAATAAACAATGTAACACAATTGTTTGGTTTGCGTGCACATTTTTTGTAATGACTACAAAATGTTATACATATTCATTTGAACCCTTTGCAATAATAAACAATGTAACACATTTTTTTGTTTTGTGTACATATTTCTTTTAATGACTACTTGCATCGTTGTCCACACATATATGTTAACACCAACCTGATTCATCTATTCTGCCAAGCATTCAATTTTAATATATAAGGAACCATTCTATGCCCATGAATATAAAACCAATAGGTTTCACCAACCACATCATCATCCAATCATGTGGCTATGTAGTGGTGTACATGGCAGAGTTGTCAGCCTTCGTTGGTGAATATTTGTAAGACTTTAGTTTGGAAGAGATGCTAATTTTGGCGGTCTCCACCCACCCCTTTTCATCATATATGACATTCAAAACATATACATATTCTTTATCATCTCGATATCACACCTTCTAGTCATGGCTCGATGGATAATTCATTGTATTGTTGTTCCATAAATTGTGAGTTCAAACCCCATTAATGCCAACTATTGGACCAAATTAAACCTTTTGGTGTTCTGAGGTGCCATGTGGAAGCCCCCCATTAGAGCACCTAATCTGCCAGCTAGGTTTCCATGCATTTCCAGTTACACTTTACTCATCAATTGTTGACTCTACTGATGTGTCATCTCCACACTATGTCATGTGTCAGTTCTAGAATATGCCACATCACCCTTTGACTTTACCTTTTTTCCCATTGGTCAAAATCTTCGAATTGCCTATCTTTCACATGTAAACTCCATTCAACACAATTCAAGTTGTATCAGAATTACCTTATTGAGCTCTTCAACGAGGCAATATTTCCATTAGCTTTTCTGAACTTTGAGTTTTATGCCTTTTAATTAGGATCATCTTCGATCACCTAACAAATCTTAACATAACCTACCTAGCCTATCCTACTCTAGTATATCTCTCTCTAGCCTAGCTTATGTTATCTTAACCTACTCTATCATGTCATTTCATACCCTACTCTAGTCTAGCCTAGTCTAGCTTGCTCCTGTTTACCATATTCTAGCCTATTATATCTTAGTCTACTCTACCATAACCTACTCTATGCTAGCATACCATAGAATACTCTAGCCTACCATGGCCTAACTTTTCCTATTCTAACTTATTATAGTCGAGTGTTCTTTAGCCTACTCTAACTCTAGGTTATCCTATTCTAGCTTACCCTAGCCTATCCTAGATTAGACTACCCTATCTTACTCTAAAACTATGTTATCCTAGCCTAGACAAACCTAATATAGTTTATCCTAGCCTACCCTACTCTAAACTACTCTAGACTAACTTATCTAATCCAACCTAACTTACACTACCCTTCCCTACTCTTTCTAACCCTACTATATATCCTAGCCTACTCTAGCCTAACCTAGCTTATTTTAGCCTACTGTAGCCTAGCTTACCTTAGCCTACTCTAGCCCAACTTACCCTAGCTTAGAATAGCCTAGCCTAACCTACTCTATGCTGGCATGCTTTAGCTTACCCTACTCTAGCTAGCTTAGCCTAGCATAACCTACTATATCCTAGCCTACTCTAGCCTAACCTAGCCTAGCTTACTCTAGCCTAGCCAAATACATCCTAGCCTGCCCTACTCTAGCCCAAACGACTCTACCCTAACCTACTTTAGCTTATCATAGCTTAGCCTACACTCTATCCTATCATGACATAACCTACTCTAACCTATCTTATTTTTGACTAGTCTAGCCTAGACTAGCCTAGTTTACTCTACCCTAAGAATGGTCTACTCCATCCTACCCGAGCACAACCTATCATAACCTACTCTACTTTAGGCTATCCTAGCCAACTCTATCCTAGCCTAGCCTAGCCAATCTCTAGCATAGCCCAATCTAGCCAATCTCTAGCATAGCCCAATCTAGCCTACTTTAGGCTATCCTAGCCAACTCTATCCTAGCCTAGCGTAGCCAATCTCTAGCATAGCCCAACCTAGCCTACCCAAGCCTACGCTAACCTACCTAGCCTACCCTAATTTAGACTTGCATACTGTAGCCTAGCCTAGCCTAGCTTACTCTAGCCTAGCTTACACTAGCCTAGCTTACTCTATAGCCTAACATACCGTAGCCTACTCTAGCCTGGATTACACTAGCCTAGCTTACTCTATAGCCTAACCTACCGTAGCCTACTCTAGCCTAGCCTACTCTTTCCTAGCCTAATCTAACATAGTCTATCATTTACTATTCTACACTAATCTATCCTAGCATATCCTAGCTAGCTCTAGTCTAGCCAATCCTATCCTAGCCTAGCCCACCCTAACCTAGCCCAACCTACTCTACCTTAGTCTATCTTACGAGAGCCTAACCTAGCCTAGCCTACTCTACCCTAGCCTAGCTTACCATAGCCTAGCCTAGCCTAGCCTAGCCAACTCTATCCTAGGCTAGTCTTGCCTAGCCTAGCCTAGCATAGCCTGGCCTAACATAGCTTAGCCTGGCCTAGCCTAGCATAACCTACTCTAGCATAGCCTACCCAAGCCTACCCTAACCAATCTATCCTACCCTAATTTAGCCTTGCATACTCTAGCCTATCCTAGCCTAGCCTAGGCTAGCCTAGCTTACTCTAGCCTAACCTAGCCAAGCCTAACCTAGCCAAGCCTAACCTAGCCTAACCTATTCTAGCCTAGCCTAGGCTATCCTACTCTCACCTAGCCTACTCTTGCCTAGTCTAATCTAGCATAGGCTTTTGTTTCCTATTCTACCCTAATCTACTCTAGAATAGCCTAGCTTGCTCTAGGCTAGCTAAGCCTGGCCTAGCCTAGACAATTCTAACCTAACCCAACCTACTCTACCCTAGTCTAGCTTATAAGAGCCTAACCTAATCTAGCCTACTCTAATCTAGCCTAGCTTACCATAGCCTAGCCTAGCTTATTGTAATTTGGCGTAGCTAGCCTAGCCTAGCGTAATCTAGCATAGCCTAGCCTAGCCTAGCCTACTCGAACCCAACATACTGCACTTTATCCCAACCTAGCTTAGCTTGTTGTAGCATAGCCTACTCTCGCCTAGCTTATACTAGCCTACTTTAGCCTACACTACTCAAGGCTACCCTAGCCTACCCTAACCTAACCTAGCTTAGCCTAGAATATACTAGCCTACTCTAGTCTACCCTACTCTAGGCTACCCTAGCCTACGCTAACCTACTTTAGTTAAGCCTAGCCTTTCCTACTCTAGCCTACCAACCTAGCTTAGCCTAGCCTATTCTAGTCTACCCTACTCTAGGCTACTCTAGCCTACCCTAACCTAGTCTACTTAAACCTAGCCTAGCCTACTCTAGCATACCCTGACATAGACTTCCTTAGCCTACTCTAGCCTAGCCTAGCCTACCCTACCCTACAATAGGTTAGCCTACTCTACCCTACCATAGGTTAGCCAACTCTAGCCTACCCAACTTAGCCTACCCTACACTACCCTAGCTTAGCCTAGCCTAGCCTACCCTAGCTTAGCCTACTCTAACCTAGCCTAGCCTAGTTTAGCCTCGCCTCACCTAGTATAGCCTACCTAACATAATCTAACCTAGCCTAACCAAGCCTACTCTAGCATAGCCTAGCTTATCCTACTCTGGCATAACCCACCCTAATGTAGTCTATCCTAGCCTTGCCAAACCTACTCTAGCATAGCCTATCTTATCCTACTTTAGCATAACCTACCCTAGCATATTGTAGCCTAGCCTAACATAACCTACTCTACCCTAGCCTAATGAACTTTAGCCTAGCCTAGACTGGCCTACTTTAGTTTAGCCTAGCCCAACCTTGCTTATACTAGCCTACTCTTGCCTACTCTAGCCTACGCTAACCTAGTCTATTTAAGCCTAGCCTTGCCTATTCTAGCTTACCAACCTAGCTTAGCCTAGCCTACTCTATTCTACCATACTCTAGGCTACGCTAGCCTACCCTAACCTGGCGTAGCCTACCCTAACCTACCCTACCCTACCATAGGTTAGCCAACTCTACCCTACCGAGCTTAGTCTACCCTACACTACCCTAGCTTAGCCTAGCCTAGCCTACCCTAGCTTTGCCTACCCTAACCTAGCCTAGCCTAGTTTAGCCTCACCTCACCTAACATAGCCTACCTAACATAGTCTAGCCTAGCCTAACCAAGCCTACTCTAGCATAGCCTAGCTTATCCTACTTTAGCATAACCTACCCTAATGTAGTCTAGCCTAGCCTTGCCATACCTACTCTAGCATAGCCTAGCTTATCCTACTTTAGCATAACCTACCCTAGCATATTGTAGCCTAGCCTAACGTAACCTACTCTCCCCTAGCCTAACGAACTTTAGCCTAGCCTTGACTAACCTACTTTAGTTTAACCTAGCCCAGCCTCATTTATACTAGCCTACTCTAGGCTACTCTAGCCTACGCTAACCTAGTCTACTTAAGCCTATTCTAGCTTACCAACCTAGCTTAGCCTAGCCTACTCTAATCTACCATACTCTAGGCTATGCTAGCCTACCCTAACCTAGCCTAGCCTAGCCTACTCTAACCTACCAACCTAGCCTAGCCTAACCTAGCTTATACTAGCCTACTCAAGTATACCCTACTATAGGCTACCCTACCCTAACCTAGTCTACTTAAACCTAACATAGTCTACTCTAGGCTACCACAACATAACATTCCTTAGCCTACTCTAGCCTAGCCTAGCCTAGCCTACCAAACTATTGGTTAGCCAACTCTAGCCTATCCTAGCCTACCCTAGCATAGCCTAGCATAGCCTAATCTATTCTAGCCTAGCCTAGCCTACTCTAACCTACCAACCTAGCCTAGCCTAACCTAGCTTATACTAGCCTACTCAAGTATGCCCTACTATAGGCTACCCTACCTACCCTACCCTAACCTAGTCTACTTAAAACTAACATAACCTACTCTAGGCTACCATAACATAACATTCCTTGGCCTACTCTAGCCTAGCTTAGCCTACCCTACCAAACCATAGGTTAGCCAACCCTAGCCTACCCTAGCCTACCCTAGCTTAGCCTAATCTATTCTAGCCTAGCCTAGCCTAGCCTAACCTAGTTTAGCTTGACATCACCTAGCATAGCCTACTTAACATACTCTAGCCTAGCCTAGCCAATCCTACTCTAGCATAGCCTACTCTAGGCTACCATAGACTACCCTACTCTACGCCACCCTAGACTACCGTAACCTAGCCTAGCCTAGCCTACTCTAACCTACCAACCTAGCCTAACCTAACCTATCTTATACTAGCCTACTCTCGTTTTCCCTACTACATGCTACCCTACCCTACCCTAACCTAGTCTACTTAGACCTAACCTAACCTACCCTAGGCTACCCTAACATAACCTTCCTTAGCCTACTCTAGCCTAGCCTAGCCTAGCCTACCCAACCATAGGTTAGCCAACTCTAGCCTAACCTAGTCTAGCTTGGCCTCACCTACCCTAGCCTACCTAACATAGTCCAGCCTAGCCTAACCTAGCCTAGCTTAGCCTACTCTAGCCTACCCTATCCTACCCTAGCTTAGCCTACTCTAGCCTACCCTAGCCTAACCTAGTTTTGCTTGGCCTCACCTAACATAGCCTACCTAACATAGTCTAGCCAAGCCTACTCTAATGTAGCCTAGCTTATCCTACTTTAGCATAACCTACCCTATCCTACTCTAGCATAACCTACCCTATCCTACTCTAGCATAACCTACCCTAACGTGGTCTAGCCTAGCTTAGCTAAATTTACTCTAGCATAGCCTAGCTTTTCCTACTCTAGCACAACCTACCCTAGCATATTGAAGCCTAGCCTAACGTAACCTACTCTACCCTAGCCTAGCAAACTTTAGCCTAGCCTAGCCTACCCTAACTTTACTGTAACCTACTCTAGCCTAACCTACTCTTCTCTAACATACTATAGGTTCGCCTAGCCTAGCCTAACCTAACTTTACCCTAACCTACTCTAGCCTAACCTACTCTTGTCTAACCTACTATAGGTCCGCCTGGCCTAGCGTAATAGCCTACCTAGCCTACTCTAGGCTACTTTAGCTTAGCCTAGCCTAGCCTAACCTAAGTTACTCTACCCTAGCCTAGTCTGGCCTAACCTACTCTTGTCTTGCCTATTCTAGGTTCGCCTAGCCTACCCTACTAGCCTACCCTAGCCTACCCTAGCCTAACCTAGCCTACCCTAGCCTGCCCTAGCCTAGCCTACTAGCCTACCCTAGCCTACCCTAGCCTACCCTATCCTATCCTAGTCTAGCCTAGCCTACTCTAGCTTAGCCAACTCTAGCTTAGCTTACTCTAACCTATGGTAGCCTACCCTATCGTACTCTAGCCTAGCCTAACCTAGCCTACTCTTTCCTAGCTTAGCCTAGCCTAGCCTAGTCTAGCCTAGCCTAGTCTATCTTAGCCTAATCTATCCTACCCTACCCTACCCTACCCTAGCTTACTCTAGCCTACCTTACCCAAGCCTCACCCACTCTAGCCTAGCCTACTCTAGGTTAGCCTACTCTAGCCTAGCCTACCCTACCCTATTGTACTCTAGCCTAGCTTAGTCTAGCCTAGCCTAACCTAGCCTAGCCTAGCCTACTCTACTTTACTCTACTCTACTCTAGCCTAGCCTAGCCTACTCTAGCCTAGCCTAGCCTACTCTAGCTTTGGCTTAGCTTGGCTTAGCCAAGCTTACTCTAACCCCATCTAGATCTATAAAAAAATTATATATACATATTGTAGTTAAGACATTTATTAAAAAACATATTTAAAATCAATTTTAAACAAATTTTCATTATATATTATATTAAGTTTATATTATTAATAAAATATAGTGTAGAAATTAATAAAATATTAATTATCTAGATTTTAAAATGATTGAAAAATAGAATAAAATAAATAATATTAATAAAGAAATTATTCAGAAAAGATTATTTTTAAAGCGATAAATTACACTACTAAATTTAATAATTTTAATAATTGAGAAAGCTTAAATAAAACCAGAAATCATTACATGAATTTAAATCTTTATTTAAAATATGTATAATAAATTTAGGAATCATCACTTACATTTCAATCTTTATTTAAAATACATATACCAAACTTTAATTTAAATTGAAGTATCATCTCACAATTTGATGATTGCTATGGTCTGAAATGTTTTCTATATGGTTAATTAATCATTACAATATTGGCTGCGAATCAAAGTAACTTCACCCTTGGTTCCAAGAACGGCAGGGTGTGATGGGTTTGATTTGTCGCGAAAACATTGACGAACCCTAACACGACATTTTTAAATGATATTTCTTATTGAAATTTCAATTTGTTATATATTTTTTATTTAAATATTTAAATTCAAGTAATGATTTTTAAATTTATTATGTATTTAGAAAACAAATCGAATTCAAATGATGATTGTATTTTTTATTTAAATATTTAAATTCAAGTAATGATTTTTAAATTTATTATGTATTTAGAAAACAAATCGAATTCAAATGATGATTGTATTTTTTATTTAAATATTTAAATTCAAGTAATGATTTTTAAATTTATTATGTATTTAGAAAACAAATCGAATTCAAATGATGATTGTGTTCCAACTCACAATAAAACAAAAATATAGGCTAATTACATTGAAATGTTGAACATGTGTATATGCATATTAATTGTCATGCAAATTAAAGTTGGGTAACTGATGGACAAGGAATAATCTGAATAATATTAATTGTCATGCAAATTAAAGTTGGGTAACTTGGGCAAGGAATAATATGAACAAATGGGATAAGAATGAATTACATGGCTGCTTTACTCATTACAGGGCTGCTTTACCATTTCAATTTCGATCATTACAGCGCTGAAAGAAAGAATTAACAGAAAGAAAAATAAATAAAATGCCTTATTCTTGTTGGGGTTGACTAGGAAGAAATTAACATAAAGAAATCTGAAATGAAGAGATTGGGGTACCTGTACCTGTAATTGAATCCCTAAACATTGATTAAGCTTTACTAATTCTTCAATTGAAAGATGGCAGAGAAAAATAAAAAAAATACCCTATTCTTGTTGTGGTTTGACCAGGAAGAAATTAACAGAAGGGATTGGGGTACCTGTACCTGTAATTGAATCCCTAAACATTGATTATGCTTCAGGAATTCCTTGTTTTCTATCGAACCTCTTGAATACCCTGCATCAGATTTGAGATACACGGACATGCATTAAAATAACGGAAATGAATTGAAAGGATATTAAGGAAAATGAAAAACAGAGCAGAAATGAATTAAATTAATGATAATATGTACCTGAAATTAATGGCAGAGAGCAGAGCCATTATTGAGAGAAACGTGAATGTTCGGTTGCTGGACTGCCCTTCCTTTGAAGTTGGGAATCAAACAGATTCACACTCACTCAACTCAGATTCACAGGCACACAAAGATTCATGCATAGGCGCAGAAATATTCGTGCACAGACACACTCATGCATTAAACAGTAAACAGGCACAGACACTCGTGCATCAGAGGGGCATGCATGAGGGGGCATGCATGAGGTACAGGATAGGACTTGGACTGAAATGTTGGAGTAAAATGTAAATGTAAATATAAATAGTGTTCCTTTTAACGGATACATTGGCTTCCATACCAACCGTTTCACATACACACAAATTCCCTCTTTCATTCCATTCCAACGGATAGTTTTAAAATTGTCACCCTCTAAAAAAAGCAATTATATTTAGAAAACTGGCATGTTTTTATTTTTATTTTTATTAATTTCGATTCCAGATTTTTCTATCAAAGATTCCATATATTTTAATTTTAATTGTGTTTCTTTCAATAATACGCTAGCCTGTAACAACCCTTTCACAGAATGACAAATCCGCTCTCTTTCCCACTGATACTTTGCCCTCCATCTCCTCTTTTGGGTTTTCAAGGAAAGTTTTAAAATTAGTTCCCAACATCGTCCCAAAAAAGAAAGTTTTAAAATTGGTTACCACTCTCATCCCATAAAAACAACAAATATATTTAGAAAGCTGACATGCTTTTTAGTGTGTGATTTTTTTGTTTTTTCAATTCTTTTATTAACTAACTCTTTGTATTGTTATTTACCAGCTTTGATTTATAATGAATTTGTGAATTTTTTACATTTACAGGGAAATTGATTTTTTTTTACGTTTTTTTACATTTTAAAATAAATTTTATATGATATAGGATGAAATTGATTTTTTTACATTTTTTTCAAATTTAAAATAAATTTTATATGATTTGAATAGAATTTCTATAAATATTTATAGTGTTCCTTTTAATGAATATATTGACCTCTATCTCTTTAACAATCTTTCTTTCCAACTCATACATTGGCCTCCATCACATCTCCCCTCTCTTTCAACTTGAAGCACAGTTTTAAATTAAAATTGGTTCGCCTCACTGTCCAAAAAAAAACCAAGAATGTTTAAATGCTGGCCTGTTTTTCTTTTTTTCAATTTTCCATTCAATATTTTTGGATTTTCATTTTCTTTTAATTCTTGTTTTTTTATTCAAGGTGTATTTTTTTTCTCATTGTTTTATTATTATTATTATTATTTATCCACTTTGATTTATCATAAATTTGTGATTTCTTAAAGTTCGTTTTCAAATTTGGATTAAGTTTCATATTATTTTGACTCAGATTCTTTTGAAATTTACGAACCAATAGAAGCTAAAATTAATGTTGAAGTTGTAACTCAAATCGATTAACTTCTTTGGTAACATATGAAGAGTGGTATGGAATTTAAATTTAGCATCTCATTAATTTCCATTCGTATCTAAAACAATAATGAAGGTATTAGGGTAAGAAGAAGTTAATGTTTGCCTAAGAATTAGAAATACTAATGTCTTTCACTAAAACAATAATGAATTTCATTTCGTGGATCACATGTGACTCAATTTAGTATCTAAATGAGTGTTTTATGAATCTATACTCTTTGTGATTGGTATTGTAAATGCGCTTGTCTCACAACTATCTTCATTCCTTCTCTCCTCCCACATCTCTCTTTAATTTCAACTTTCAGTCTACATTTCAGGGTGGCTTTCATTTTTAAATAATCAAATAATCATTTTGCTATTGGATGGAATTCATTTTTAAATAATCAAAGAACCATTTTGCTATTGGATGGAAATTTAAGCATTGTGAAATTTTCCAATAAGGATATTTTGTTATGAAACCAATTCACAAAAAGATAGAAAAGATAGTTGAATGCCTTAGAATTCAACCTCTTCGAGGGGGCAACCTCCTTTACATTACACAAATGAAAAATTCTTAGATGATACAAATGCAAATACCTCCTTTCTATATATAGGAGTCTAAGGGGTCATAATATAATCAGAGCAACTTGGAGTGTTATATGGAGAAGATGAGAAGATGTGGAGTGTTACATGGAGCAGATGAGCAGTGTGGAGTGGAGGGGGTGGAGCTCGTGCCGATATTCCCATCCCAAATTTATATATACATATATATATGCCCTACGCCCTACCTGTACTCTAGTGGGACCGACCCCGACCCTGTGCGTAGAACAAATTCCGTACAAAAAGCTCAAAGGAAAAGCCATGTCAGCGAGCGAGCGAGCAGCAACTTCATCTGATTTTATGGGAATCACAAATCAAAATGTCTGACCTAACCACTGTGTGTTTTCTATATCCTTCCCAGCCGCAGTCCACTCGATCTAGTCATCTATCATGCAAATATGGGTATATTTTCTTATTTTTCATCATGTTATACATTAAAAATGGGATAACCCCACCCCAGTGAACTTTATTAGTTTGATTTGATTGTTGTAGGTTTATTTTCAGCTTCTCCACAGGAATGGATGCAAGGAGCAGCCAACTAATTGATGGGATTTAGGATGCTACTCCTTCCGTGATTGATGGGATTTAGGATACCCAGGTGTCAATTTTTTTTTGTTTTTGTTTTTCTTTTCAAAGTTTTTGTTAAATAAATCATAAATAAACGTTAAATTTAGAAATAGAAATGAAAAAGAAAAAGGATAGTTTTGTGAGGTAAGAATAGATTATGTATATTTTTTTATTGTCACTGACTTTTAAGAGATATTATTTTTTGCAGAGAATGACTGGAATATATATGTATGGACAAAGCATTTACATCTCCCCCATGTTCATGACAGAAATTAGCATTTATTTATTCATTATGTAATTACTCTTGAAAATTCATAATAAAAAATTTATTTTTTGTTTGAAGAGGCTAAAAAGCCCCTTCTCAATGCCCTTGAAAATGAACTATGGTTGTTCTCAAAGGCTTGTGCATCCTCTCTCCTTTTCCACTTCTTAGTTTTTAGTATGTAATATTTAAATGCATTAAAACAACTCTTGTTTTTGTATTCATGTTA
>APFE030942871.1:17439-36324 GCA_000404065.3 Pinus taeda
TAATCAAATTTATGGTGGAGATGAAGATCCTTCTCTCTTTTCAAGTGAAATGATGAGCGGGCTGAGTGTTATGAAGGGATGACCTAGAAGGACAGTTTCTCCCGTATATGGAGAAGATGAGCAGTGTGGAGTGTTATATGGAGAAGATGAGAAGATGTGGAGTGTTACATGGAGCAGATGAGTAGTGTGGAGTGGAGGGGGTGGAGCTCGTGCCGGTATTCCCATCCCAAATTTATATATACATATATATATGCCCTACGCCCTACCTGTACTCTAGTGGGACCGACCCCGACCTTGTGCGTGGAACAAATTCCGTACAAAAAGCTCAAAGGAAAAGGCATGTCAGCGAGCGAGTGAGCAGCAGCTTCATCTGATTTTATGGGAATCACAAATCAAAATGTCTGACCTGACCACTGTGTGTTGTCTATATCCTTCCCAACCGCAGTCCACTCGATCTAGTCATCTATCATGCAAATATGGGTATATTTTCTTATTTTTCATCATGTCGTAAGTCTCCTCGAAGGTTTCCATCGGTATGTCTCCATAAGCATTTACTTGTGAACCATCTCCCAAGGGAACAAATGAATCTCTCTTCAGTTCGAAAGGTTGATGCTAGAAAGTTCTCAAATCAACTCTCCTCAAACAATATCAAGCCAAAATACATATGAGGCTACTTCCACACTCCAATAACACTCTCTACCTCTACTCCACTCTTAGAAACCTAAAACTATCAACTTACATCTAGCTATTATCCAGTTACATCAAAGCTACCTCCAAGCTTGCTCCAAGCTAACTGATCTCATTCATGGAGGAGACATGTATAGGAGGGAAAGGTTCTGAGGAAGAGCTTATCTCTTAGGGAGGTTACACAAATGGTCGAGAAACTATCCTAGAGGAGAGAGGCAAGCTCAACTGACCCAACAACTAGCCCTAGGACCGCCCATGAAGCAATTTCATCTTGAAGTTTCGACGAGTTGTTTAAAAAACTTGCCAAATCTGGGTCGGCGCGGGTGCAACATAGGGACAGAGCGAAGACTCCGCTAGGGCTAATGTTAACTCGACCATCTTCGTGGGAGGGATAACTTCTGACACTTGACGACCTAGAAACTTAGGCAGAAAGGGGTCTGCTTCAGGGATAATGAACTGAGACAATCTTCCTAAGATTACAAGGAAGGTTTTGGTTGAGGAATCCCTTTTGTGAGTTATTTGAGCATGTTTTGGATACCACTGTCATTTATTGCAATAACCAAAAGTGGGATTCACCTTTCATAGAACCCCATGTTCCACGACCGCTCATAGCATATTGATATCAGGTTCCACTTTATCCAGGATATAATACAATGGGGAGCAATAAGGCTCCATCACATCAGGACTGATGAACAAGTTGCTGACATTTTCACAAAGCCCTTGGGGAAGGCCAAGTTCTTAGCCTTCTAAGAGAGGTTTGGAGTCGTGGAAAGGCCCTCCCATGAGGGTCACTCTTGAGTTGGACATTGAGCTTTGGGAGCTCCTAGGGGCATGGGGTACTTCTTTGAGCTATATGAGCACAAGGTGAGTGGTTCAACTTCCCTTATGGAGTATATATACCCCAATATGATTGAGCACAAGGTGAGTGTTCCACCTTCCCCTATGGAGGAAAATATTTGAGAATAGGGTGAGTGGTTCACCTTCCCCTATGGTTGATGTCATATGCATAGGATGAGTGGTTCATCTTCTCCTATGAGTAGGATGAGTGGTTCACCTTCTCCTGTGATTGCCCCAACATACATCATACCCTTACTGTCTGAGACTCTTGGGAAGTACCTCTCATTTGTCCAATGATATGGGAAAAGTGGTTATCGGCCATATCACTACAGAGTGACGCATGGTATACAGTCATAATCCCTTTGTCTCCTTAATTAAGGGATAATCTCCTTTATTTTAGGAATAACTGTTGCATGACTTCAGAAAGACTTCTAACTTGAATTTATCCAACTAATTAATCCATAACGAATTAATTAATTATTTCCAAGCAGATGGGGAGACTAAATTCGATTTTGATTCACAATTTTAATTCAAGGACAAATTAAAATTGGAATATTCTAGATTCTATTTTTATCATTTCTTGTTGCTATTTTCAACAGATGGGGTCGAGGACGTCAGTTTGGGCTCCCTTCCCCTATAATGATGGAACTACCTTAGGGGATAAGTCCTTCTCCCACGAGAAGAGGATCCATCTCCCATTCATATTTCCTATATAAACCTCCCTTCTTCCTAAACACAAGCTAGTCCTGGTGTTATAATGGCAGAATTTTGGTTTGAGTAGACAAGCAAGCTATTACTAGTTGTAACTATCTAGTTGTGTGAGGGAGAAGTGTGTTTTGGTTTGGAGTGAAGCCTAACGAGAAGAGCTTTAAAACTATTGTTGATTGAGGCCATCATGGAATGCTAGTAGAGGTGTGTGGGAACCTGGTCTTGTCTGAGGAGGACTGCAACGTCAAGACAAATGGTTGTAATCTCTCTTTGATATTAATATATGCAACCATCGATAGATTTCCTACATGTTTTGTAATATTATATATTCATGGCTTAATGTTTCTTGAATTGTTAAGTAAGTTTAATTACAATTTGTCTATTATTATGTTTGTGTGTTGTTGTCGTATACTTGTTTTAAGAGCTTGACGAAGGAAGCGAGAGATAGTTGGAGTGAGCAAGCAAGGACATCATCAAGCATGATAAGCGACCAAGAGGTAGGCCCTCTTGATTGATTCTAACCTAAGGAAATCTTCCATAGATTGTATATGTTGTGGCTAGACCCATTATCGGGCTAGAGGAATTCGTTCATATCCGCAATTATAATTTTCCTTCACCACACCTATAAACATGGGATTAATTTCCCACTCAAGGTAGTGGTAAGGTTGGGGGTAGGAGAACTAACTGCCACAATGGGAACATGGGACTAATCACCCACTCAATGTAATGGTTAGGTTTTTAAGGTTTACTATTGCCTTTGTTTTTTGGTGTTTCAAAAAACCTCGACATGGTATAAGAGCCATGGAAGAGGTTCAATTCCTCGAGTTGCATTTGAGGGGGGACGTTGGAGTGATTGTCACACTAACCTCATTATGAATCGATTAGGTGGAATAACCACCACCTTAGGAACATGGGACTAACCACCCACTAAAGGTAATGGCAAGGGTTTGGAAGTTTACTACTACGTGCAGGTTTTGGTGTAATGGAAAACCTCAACATACATATTTACTTAATACAATTAAATGTGTGTGTGTGTGTATAAGCCCCAAGGATTAACTCAGTTGGTCAAAATCAGTGCCTCGCCATTTGGGAGGTCACAGGGTCCATGCTCCCCGAAGCCCTTGGTGTTAGGCCTAGCTAGCGGGCCGCAGGGATAGATTCCCTTTGGAGTCAATCGACCCAGATTTTTCCGTGGACGTAACCGCCACCCATTGACCAGGGTGTCAGTGAACCACATCAAAAAAATAAAAAAATAAAAAACTATATTTAATACAACTAATATCTATATTTTCGTCATATATATATTATAAGCACACACGCACACAAACACACACACTTACTTTTCCTCTCTATATGCATCTTTACATATTTAATTAATACAAGTAAATTGTTAGATATATCAACAAAATTTCCATCAAAATTTTGATATCCAAAAATAGTTGTAAGGATTACAAGGACTTTTCCTCCCATACACTCATGTTATAATTAATATGAAACATCCTGGACTTTTCATTATATCACAGTGCCATCATATGATATTTAATTAAGGGTTTCCTATACTAGACCTTAATGTTTTTGGAAATTTGGATAGAACTCAACAATCGATATAGAGAAATACAGAGTGAGCCACAACTTTATGGAAAATATCATACATGGCATTACCTTTAAGGATGCTTAACCAATCAATGCCTCAATATTTGTCTTCTTATATGTCTAATCCTTATTTTTGTTTAAGTGAGGGATTATTTTGTTCTAGGAATGAAAAAGATTTTGTTAAAATGAGGTTTGATTGGGGTATAATTAATAATGGAAAAAGATTCTTTAAATCTTGACCACTAAGATACTTATTTTGAATAACTTTCTTTTATGATTGATCTTGATAGGTAAGGTTCTATACATGTTTGTCTCATTTTATTTTAGATAGAAGAAAATTATTATACATATATATCACAATCCAAGGAAATTGCCATAATAAGAAAGAACGTGTTGTTCATATATTATCATAGAAATTTTGTTACAAGCATTGTGGCTCACTGTTAGACATCTCAACCTTTATATCATCTTCCTATCACACTACTTGATGCATACATCTACCGACAAAATTCTACATTTAGATTCTATCTCTATCAAACTTACCATGAGTCTATCTCTTTGATTCTTATAGCCAACATAGGCTCTCACATAAAATAATTGAAATTAATTCCGTCATTGAGATCTCCACCTAAGGTTCATTATGCTTCCTCGAAATGTTCCATACTTGGTTTGCAACAATTATTTTTCATGGTTTCTATTCTGATTCTCTCCTTCATGTTATAACTTTATATCCACATCAACATCAATCCATATTCCATGTTCAAGTGGATTTACATAATTTCCTTTGCATGTGATCCATTACTCACCTTTTCTTCCTGGAAACAACAATGATATGTACAATCTCCCATCTCGATTCAAGTTATATGATACTATTCTCTAGGATGTAATAAATCTTTGACTTGTTAGCCCTTGATCCACATGTAGCTTTTTCTATCTCAGTTGGTATTGGTGGTACATTATCACAATGCTTTTACACGTCCACTATTAGTCACGTTCAATCTATTCTTCAACATAACTTCTTTCCTTTCACCATTTAGCATTATGTTTCCTTCTTGATACCATCATGGCTTGTCTAATCTCATAATGATTTCTCATCATTTGATGTCACTTTGTAAAATTGGGTTTTCCCTCCAATTACATATCGACATTCCCTTTCCCTTAAGGTATGCATGTATGTAGCTTTACCTAGTTGCCATGAATCACTTTGTTGATGGTCTCTTTTCCCCACTATAATTCCCTCTTATGAAAATCCTTCTTCCACTGGGAGCCCATCGACCCAATGTTCTCTTCCCTAACTCATCTCCAATTAATCTAGACTCGTCTTTTTTCCTTTTCTTATAATGTTTACAATCTTTGTGCTTGTGCAATTAACACACTCTAAACTTTTGTGTTCTCTTATTCTATTGTTGGTTTGCATCATATCTCTCCTTTGTAAATGAGTAAATGAGACTCTCGTATTCTTTATCTCAATCTATTGGTGCTCCTTCCTTGTTCACGTTTCCTCATGTCGTGAAGTCATAAAACAAGACGAGAAAATAGTGTATAACTTGCCAATATCTCTTAATTTTGATAATTTCTAAGGATTTTTAAAGTTTTTAGAGTTTTGGTGAGTTTTAAGATGCATGTTTTTATTATATAAAATTTGGGTGAAGCATTTTTAATATGGTTTTTTTGAAGAGAGAGAGAGAGAGTATATGAATTAAATTTAGTCTCGAATGTTTTCCTTATATTGAAATCTAAATAGTTTTGAACTCCATCCTTCCCAAAATGATTGAATAGACGGAGAATTAAGATGTGAGTTGTAATGGTTTAAATTATTTTATCAAAGAGGATGATCAATTATCATATATTCAATGTTGAATCCCAAACTCATTATGAAAAAGGTGTGGTCAAATTTGTTTTGTTTGAAAATATTACTATTGCTAAAAGAAAATCTAGATATAAAAAATTAAAAATAATAATAATAACAACAACATGATATATTTTGAATTTTAAAATACCTTATTCATAATTAATTTAATTCCAAATCCAACTCTTCTAGAGTTGGTAACTTAATTGGTTGGGAGCACTCTCTCATTCTGAGGACAATTCAATTCCAAAAGATAAATTAAAAACTTTTATTGTACTTACCGAAAGTATAATTTTTTATTAAATTATAAATTTCCATAATTAATATAGATAGTATGCTTAAAACATAAAAATAAGCGCAAATAAAATAAATAATATTTTATTTTTATTAAAATAAAATATTTTTGGCAGGTCCCGAAATTTAACCATTATTTGATATATATAATCACTTTTCAAATGCGATACGGTGCGTTTAACAAAGTTGAAATTCTGGAAATTATTGCAACCAGTGAATAGTTAAAAGACTTGTTGATGTGGCTGGCGACTCGCAATCCAAGATGCTTTTTCCATATCTCCCCACAACGTGCCTTTGTAGAGGTGGCAGTGAAGAGAAGTGGTTTTTTGCAGTCAAGAAAAGCACGACCGTTGCAGAGGTGGCAGTGAGAGAAGTGTTTTTTTGCAGAGGTGGCAGTCAAGAAAAGCAGGCCCGTTGAATCCAACCAGCAATATTTAATTTCCAATCCTTCTCCCAATCTCTACCTTTTCCGAATCTCCTCCTCCTCCTACCTGCGCTGGGCTGAGTTTAGTCTTGTCTTGGAGCTCCATGTCATGTCTGGTCTCGTCTGGTATGAGTTTTGTGTGGTCTGGTTTTGTCTGGTATGGTCTGGTCTGGTATGTGTTGTTGTGTTGCGAGGTACTGGGAGGAGGAGAGGGTAAACATGACATCTATTCAATTCAATTTTTAATCAGCAGGAGCAGGAGCAGGAGCGAAAGGGTTCCATCCCAGGCAGATATATGAGGAGATATCCACCCGCATCTTTCTCGATCCTGGCAGGCAAATTTATGTACCTGTAAGATCTGTTTTCTTTTCATTGGGTTTCTTTTTTTCAATCTTGGTATAGATTTTAGGTTAGCTTAGTAAGTGACGGCATACATACATTACAGGGTTTAATATGAATTTTGTCTGTTCAAGAAGTATTATTGAATTGCTCGGCTAAGCTAGCTTAAATATGAATTGGTATTGGTACCTGCATCAGTTTTCGAATCCACAGGTGTGCGGAAGGATTGAATCCAGGTAGAGTAGGTAAATTTCTTTGCATCTTTCTGGTTATACATATATACATGATCAACAAAATGATGAGTGGGATTAGCAGGAACTAATTTGGTCTGGGATTGGCCCTGTAATTTGATTTGGGATGGGCCCTGCATAATTATGAATCATAACCTTCATTATGACATAAATATTTATACGCCCCATAATTGCTAGTACCCATTTTAAATTCTAAAAAAATAAATCAGGCATCAGATGCAACTAATAATTTCATTTCAATTAATGTAAGAACTGAGATTAGCATAGAAGCCGAGTAATTCAGATTCAGTTCACTGTGTCCTGCGTATAATTTATAGCCACACACTCAAACAAACTGAGTTATTCTAGCGACCAACGACAGTTCACCGCCCTCTTTGTGCATTTAAACTTTGAGATTTATTCCAGCGGCAGTTCACTAATCTGTGCATCCAAAATATAATTAGTTATAGTCTTGAAGGAGGTCTTGAACCTCCGTTCTGTTGCCGGGATTTGAACCCGAGTCGCCTTGAGAGCTTATGACATATTGAATCCAAAAATATGAGTAGTTACACTCTTGAACGTCCGACCTGCTGAATAAGGTTTCGTTGCAGGGAGTTGAACCCGGGTCACCTTGAGAGCTTATGAAATATTAAATCCAAAAATATGATTAGTTACACTCTTGAAGGAGGGCTTCAACCACACTTTTTCACGCACCTGAAACTTTCGTGGCATCCAATGTTGATCATGTCGTTGCTTGTACTTGGAACTGAACTTCTCCAAGATGTCGTGAACCTACTGGCGGATGTGTTTGATGCATTCAATAAATCTGGTTGCTTTATCAACCTCAGATAGTACATGTGTGGATTCTGTCTGTGTAGTCGTATGATGCATGACAACATCAATTAAACACAATGGTTTAAATCCTAGACCCACTTGAAAGGGACGTCGACCATTCGAGATATTGAGAGCTTTGTTATAACTATGTTGCACATATGGAAGACTCTCATACCAGGTTGGTGGACGCTTGGAGTTGTACATGCAGAGTATGTGCATTATCATCTTGTTGATTACCTTTGTCTAGCCATCAATCTGGGGATGGAATGCAGTTGACTTGGTGAGCTTGGTGTCCAATAGTGTCAACTTGACTAGAATGTGCTCAGGGTCATTCTATCTTGATATGATATAATGGTCTGCGGGATCCCAAAATGTACCCACACTCATTTAAAGAAGAGTTTGGTAGTGTACTCTACTGTGATACTCTTCTTACATATTGCCAATATAACCATCTTAGGAAATTTGTCCACGACCACAAATACACAATCATTACCATGTTTGGTAGAAGGGAGTCTAGATAGATAGTCCATAGAGATGGATTCCAAAAGATGGATGGGATTAGGTAGAGGAGTGTACAACCTTGCTTCTTTATGCTTGTCTTGGTAATGGCATAGGTAGTGCAGGATTTGATATATTTCCCAAAATCATGTCAGAGTTTTGGCATATTAAATTACTTGTGTAGTACGACCACAATTTTCTCCACACCAAAGTGTCATATGAACTAACTGTAGTGTGCCTCCCAAATCAGCTTGGCATGCTCACTTTATAGAACAAAAAGGTAGCCTAGGTATCATAATAATTTGTCTCGGAGGTGGAATTAAGGAACTTGCTTGCCATCAACTAGCATATGGTATGTGGAGGTGAACTCTGGATCATTTTTGGATAGTTGCGTCCATCCAAAGGTCTCGTGGCCACAAGAGTTAAGAACAATAGTCAATGACGCAATTGGGAGATGTCTGAGGTAGTATGCAACATGATTGGTGTTTCCATTTTTATATCTATTGTCAAAGAAGAATTGTTGCAGATATGTAGACCACTTATGATGGAAATTGTTCTACAACTTCCCTTGTGTCTCTATAAACTAAAGAGGTCTATTATCGATGTGGATGATCATCTCATTCTCAAGAATGTAATGGTTCCATTTCCCACAAGCCTGCATGATGGAACACTTCTCTTTATCATATGTGGGCTACTTTCAAATTGTATCAAAAAGTGTCTCACTATGATAGGTCACTCGATTCCCGTGATGGGTCGGGACTGCACCAATAGCATAGTCAAAGGCATCTGTCTCAATTTCAAATAGTTTTTGTAGGTATGGAAATGTGAATACCGATGTATAGGAGAGGTTGTGCTTCAAATCAAAAAACACCTTCTATTGCGACTCTGACTCAAAGGCCAAGCGATATGGGGGAATCCCAACACAAACCTCCAATATAAATTTGCAAGGCCCAAAAAGTTGTGAAACTCTGTTAGAGTGGTTGGGGCTGGCCAATTCCGAATGACTTTAATCTTAGACGGTTCCACATGTGTGCCTCGCTGATCTATGATGTAACCCATATATTGCACCTAGCTCATGCCAAAGATGCATTTATCAAATTTGGCACATAGTTTGTGCTGCCACAGGGTTTGAAGGACCCACCTAATGTGTTGCAAGTGTTCTTCCTAACTCTTGTTGAAGATGAGGATGTCATCTAGATAAACAACCACTAATGAGTTCGTGAAGGTTTGAAAGATGTCATCTATTAGCCTCACAAAAGTAGCAGGGGAATTTGTCAACCCGAAGGGCATAACCAACCATTCAAAAAGGCCTTCCTAGGATTTGAATTTGTTCTTCCATACATCTGTGGGATTTATTGGAACATGGTGATAGATAAAATTCAGATCGATCTTGCTGAAATACTTGCCCCCCCTTGAGTTGGTGTAGAAGGTCATCAATTCATGGAATTGGATACCTGTTCCTCACATTGATCTTGTTTAGTGCCTGATAATCAATGCAGAGCCTCTAGGTCCCATTCTTCTTCTGTACAAGTACAATTGAGCTTACACAAGGCTAGGAACTTAGTTGGATGTGCCCTTTTTGTAGAAACTCCTAGATTTTCTGCTTGATCTCTTTATTTTCTAAAATGTTACAATGATATATCGGCATGTTGGATAGAGGTGCTCCAGGAGTTGTATCGATCAAATGCTTGACCTGATAGTGCAAGGGTACCCCTATGGGTGAGGAGAAGATGTCCATGTATTTATCCACAACCTTATCCACTTGCTTCTACTACGTGGGCGAACCCTTCCCGAGGGTCATGGATGTGGCCATGATCTTCCCCTTACTTTGAGAGTGAATGAGAAAGAAAAGAAATTTCCCGATATGGGAGATGATCTTACTACATTGCTTAGCAGAGATCAAAGAGATGATGGTAAGTGGGGCGACCTATGGTATCCTATATAACTTATTAACGAGAGAAATAATAGCAGTGCAAGGCCTTGAAACATACACAACATGACACTTCCATAGTATGGTTGACCTAAGAACATCAGAATGTTAGAGAGGAGAAACATCACGCAATACCTCATCCAAGAAGGGCTTGATGTTATAGGGAAGGTGACACTTCTGGCTATTGTGGAGATCTCATCATTGGTGAAGCCACCTGATGGTGTACAAATGCAGGTGTGGTGTGATTGGTAAGCCCAAATACTTCATGACCTCTTCTGAAATGAGGTTATTTTGGCTTCTATTTTCAATAATGAATTGCAATGATGAATCGTTCACCCACATATGTGAGTGGAAGAGATGTTGCCCCTCCTTTGGATCTTCGAGTTCAATCTTCTAGATCTTGGTGGTGGCAATAGTGGCACTAGGATCTACATCAATAATCTACTTCCCTTTTTCATTTCCCTTGCTGGTTTCGAACTTAGACTGCTTGGCTAGTGACTGCTTGCTTCGACGCTCACTTGTGTTGTGAGTGGGGCTCTTGTGGAACTCACACCACTTTCCTATGTCCTTCTTTCTCTTCGTGGTGTTGTTATTTGATTGCAGGTTCGATGGGTTATCTTGGGTCACTCCACCTTAGCTTTGTCCTTTGTTCTATGGTTTGGGGGCACCTTTCCCTTAATTCGAATTCACAGATCCAAAGTCTCGCTTCTCCTATTTAAACTTCTGCTTGATCTTGACATCATATCGGTGGGCGGTGCCAAGTGAGGAAATGTCTAGGAACTCCATCTCATAGTTGTGCTTTTGCATACAACCCCGGTACTTGACTACCAGATGCCACTCAGAATCCTTGATAACCAACTTCGTGCGAAGTGTGTGATAAATATTTGTGAACTTCAGCACGTCTTGGTCCCTTCCCTTTTGTAGTGTGGTCCACTTTATGTACTTATCTTTATATCTCCTAATAGGTTAATACTGCTCCTTGATGTTATCTCAGAAAGAGTTCCAAGTGGGTGTGGTTGAAAACAGTCAAGGTTCCCTCTCATCCTTCTACTCACAGTAGGTTTTCCACCAGTTCTTGATGTGGGGGGTGACCTTGAGGAGTGCAAAATTAATATTTTCCCTATTGGAAAATTTGTGAATTGAAAAATACCCTTCCAACAGATTTAACCATCTATCTACGATGTATGCATCTATCTGGCCTTCAAATATGGGAATGTCAAATTACAATTGTAACTTGAAGGGAGTGATGCCACCAGAGTGGCTTTTGGATGAAGATGCGTGACATATGGGCATCTGTCGAAGGATCTGGGAAAATTGTCCATCATTGTGTTCCTCTATCGCTCCAGGGATTCTTCAAGAATTATTTTGAAGGGATATCTTGTTCCCTCGTCTTTCTTTTCTTTCTCCATGGGAGGCCGTCGGGGTTTGTGGGGCTGGTATTGAAAATCTTCAACTAGTTCGAGCCCTAATTCCTTATACCCCATCCTCATTCTAGACATGCAAAGAAAAACAGAGAAAGAGCATACTCCTCTGACACCACTAATTTAGACTTATACAAGAACACAACAAAATACAGATATAAACATAAACACATAGATGCAATAGAAATAAAACTTCATTTCATTACATTCAAAGAACTTAAATATGCTTACATACAAAATGGAAATAAACTAGCTCGGGTCATGCTAGCTTATCTTTGAGAAGATATGTGGTAGCTACATGCCTCTGAACTTTGTTACAATGAGTCTCGAACACCTATTTATTATTGAGAAACAATGGAAAACTCTAAACATCCAAAAACATAACCCTAGGAGATGAAGCGCCAAAACTATGGGCCCTCTTAGGGTAAACTAGTACATCAACTTCTCGGGGTTGTAACTTTGGTATAATATCTCTGTTTGACACAAATGAACCTCACTAGAAATATCTATCCAAGGACTATAACGTTTGACTACAAACGTCAATCATAGAATGATGTTTGCTCATTTTCCAAAAAAACGTCGTGTATGGCCTCAAAATGGCTATGGAAGTTCAACACTTGAAAAACTACCAAAAATAGTAAACTGTGCTACAATTATGACAACTAAAATAAATAATGGTACAATAGTGGGGGTCCAAGTGGAATAGGTGGGTGGTGACCAATATCCACTTGGATCAACATGGAAAAAGAAAGAATAAAGAAAGAAAAAAATGCATTTTACCTCTTTGTAGTGAAGATAAAGAGGACCAATCATATATAGATAATCATTGCTCGAGTCACATAACATGAGACAAACAAAAAGTTATCTTACTCAAGGAAGTCAAAATTACCAGTGCCATTCTCAGAGAAAATACATCAACCAAAATAATGGGAAAAAGGCTAGTTGGCCTTGACAATTAGAAAAGTAAGGCTAAAGAAGTCTTGTTTGTTGAAGGTTTAAACAAAAATGTTTTATGTTTAAGTAAAATGGTTGATAACATAAATGACATCACATTCTCATATAAAGGATGTAAAATGAGGAAGAATTTGGTAAATTGTAGCAACAACAAATAGGACCTCAAACATTGCATACGTCCTTAATAAATGTAAACTGAAAGATTGTAGTATGAGAATGTTATCTCTCTTACCACATCAATTAGAGAAAAGTGAGGGACAAAAACACCTCAAGTAACATAAAGGGCATACAAATCAGTGATGGTGAGCTACAAGAGAATAATGGTTAGTTGAAAGGTCCACTGGAGATATATTGAGGGTAGTATGTAAATTTCATTTAGCTAGAAAGCAAGATGAACAAGTGAATTGAAGTAAAGATGGTGTGAGAAGGTGGTGTGAATAGTAGATATGGATCCATAATAAGAAAAAGGAAAGAAGGAATATGTCATTTTTTGTCGACAATCAGTGTATATTAGGAGGTCATAGAGAAGAATAGTGAATAAGATCAGGGAGGTCTACAAGATTAGTAGTAGCATGTGTTCAGGGGGAGTTGATTGTTCAACCAAAAAAAAATGAAAAAATTTCAAATCAGATATGTTTTGTATTATTTCAATTTTATAAGTGGCCAACATAATAATGTTAAATAATAATAAGCATAAGTAGCATGTCATGTTAAGGTATGAGAAGAATTTGGATTTTGTAACAACCATTAGTGTGCAATGGCTCCGTTGTACAAAAATAGAAATGAAGCTCGGTTAATTGGTACAAAAAGGGAGAGATATTGGTATTTGGATCAACCATTGGTGCAATATTATATATCAATTTTGGAGTAGCTTTAATTATGGGTTGGTACAATAGTACAACTCATTTAATCGATACCAAAGAAAAATACTTGTATCGGAAGGAGAGGCAAACATTTTAAGGGAAGAAAAGTGTATTACAATGTACTATGAGATGGAAAATTTTCATGTTTCCTAAGTCTTTCTCTATCTTTATTCAATTGGTATCATTTGATTTAAGTGGTAGCAACAAGTATGTTAAAAAAAATTAATATCAGTAGCCTCTTATATACCTCTGCCATTGAAGCCAAAGGTGGAGAGTAACAATCATCGGAGATGCAACGTGTATTAAGATATTGAGTATAAACGATGAACAAATGGGTAGAGTTATCAAGAATCAACTCTTCAAAGGAAAAACAAGAGAAAAAAAAATGCAATGACTTACACAAACATTTAAAATAGAGATCTTACTAGGGAAACCCAAATTTGGAAAACTAGAAAGATTTTTCAGTATATAATATTACTTTACAATGTTACAATACAATGTGTACATTATGTGGCATCCATTAACCCTGTATCTATTAATCATATTTATTTTCTTAATCAGAATTACATTACCATGGACTGCATTAATTATGTGCCATAAAACTACCAAAAGTGAAAATTGTGTGTTGAAAATCGTCAAAAGTGGAGATTAAAAACCATCCAAATATTTTTTAGGGGGGGCTAAGACCCCACAATGACCTCCCATTTCTCATGATGCATACAAATCACATTTGTATCTAATAATTCAAATAATATAGCACAGACCCAACATTTTCATAATAATTCCATTCTAATTCCCAATGCATTTCAACTATGAGCCACTAAATCTTTTGATTTCATTATAGGTGTGCTTATTACAAGTATGTTTGAAGTTTTAATAAATTTTTTTCTTACCAATACTATCAATGTTTTTTATATCCAATTTATACATTTACATTTCCATGTTTGTCTCCCATGGATCAACGTCGCTCTCCAAGGGCACCATTAATTAGTGGAAGATGCCATGGGAGTTAAGGTCAATATGGGAGGTTACAAACTCCTATAGAAGCACCTAAGTATTGATGGTTAGTACCCATCACTTAGTTAAAGAAATATTATTCACATTATAACACTTGTTGTTGTCTCCACCTATTATACACGTATAAGTTTTGGTAAGCTTCATCTTCAACCCTTTTGCTTGTGTCATCTTTCTAGTAAGAAAGAATACTTTTCTCTATGAAGAACAAGATATTCAATGTTAGTTAGACAATGTAATCAAATTAAAAAGGATATGGATTCAAATCATATGATCTTTTGTAATTTCCTTCAATATAGCATTCGTTTTGTTTATGTGGGAATTTCAAATGATTTATTTTTTGTCCCTTGCTCAAATCTCACCTTTAGAGTTACATGGGGAATATCCTAAAATGACATAAAAACATTGATAAATGTGAAAATTGAATTCAAGCATATTTGGGAGTATCTTGTTTGTCCTCTTATTAAAAATATACGAGAATATGCACAAAAATGGAAATCTCTTATTAATATCTGAAAAATTATATCCATATAATGAAGTTATCTAGAAACAAGTTCTCAAACTTGAATGCTTATCCAGATCTCCAAACAATGCTTCTAGTTTGTCCTTAAAGTGCAAACTTGGAAGTTTCACTTGTATACACAAACGTATTTGCATCAGCATGCTTGTATATATTCTCTATTATTTTTGTCATTTTACATGTACAAGGGTGTCATCTCTTCGAAATCAGGACCTCCCTTTATAGTGTTTCTATTCCTTGACAAATATAATATGTCATAGCCTATCGAAAATAAACATAGGACAATGTTATACTCATGAATATTTCATGGTTGGCATAGTATGTAGAGTGAGATAGCCTTTTTCTAAGCTCCTTGGTCATCTCTTTAAGCTCACTTTCTTTTTCTTTAAGCTCTTTAATTGGATTGTGTAATTCTGGATTGCTTAAAATACAAGCACAAAGCTAAAAGTGACCAAGATTTTTGAAATTTTATCTGAAACAATAGACAGTGAAGTTGAAAATCTTCAAATTTTGAGCAAAAGCTAATAAAATATTGTTAGCAATAATCCACAAAGCATAGTTAATTGGTAGATAAAATAAGTTGAGATCATTTTATTAATGTCCAATGAATGACCAAAAAAATATGGCTATGGGGATAAAAGTACAACTAGTGTAATATATAGTGAAAGCACAATAAGAGTGTAATAGTAACTCATAGAGCCATGTTAACAATAGAAGGAAAAGATCTAATCTCTGGAAGTAAAGTTACAAAAGGGTAAAATAATGTCCAATGAATGACCAAAAGAATATGTCCATGGGAATAAAAGTACAACTAGTGTAATACATAGTGAAAGCACAGTAAGAGTGTAATAGTAACTCATATAGCCATGTTAACAATAGAAGGAAAAGATCTAATATCCGGAAGTAAAGTTACAAAAGGGTAAAATAATAACTAGAAGAAAGAAGGATGCAAAGAAATAAGATGCATGCATTTAAGCAAAATGTCATTAAGAACATGTCAACTGGTGCTCGAATTACCCCAAAGGTTTAGCTCAACTGGTTGTTGTCAATGACTTTGGGAATTTATTTGGCTAGATTTATGGTAACACGTGTTTGACTTAAGTAAATGACTTTGGACATTTGGCTAGAATTATGGCAACATGCGGCAGACTTAAGTCAATGACTTGGGGTATTTGGCTAGATTTATGGCAACCTGTGTGAGACTTAAATCTACATGGGTTAGTCACACTGAGCTAAACTAATAGATTTATTAAGGATGCCATCCACAAATGTGGACAAGCACTTCTTGAGTTTCCCAGCGTTTAAATAAACTTGGGTTCTTTTCAGACAGTGAGGCCAATCAATTTTAATTTAAAACAATATTTCAAGTTGAAAGAGGGGAGATGAGATGGAGGCCAATGTATGAGCTGTAAAGAAAGATTATGCAAGTGATAAGTAGCCAATGTATGAATTGGGAAGAAAGATTGTTCAAGAGATAGAGGCTAATATATTCGTTGAAAGAAGCACTGTAGATATTTATAGAAATTGTGTTCAAATCCTATAAAAATTATTTTAAATTTGAAAAAAATGTAAAAAAATCAATTTCACTATAGATGTAAAAATTCACAAATTCATTATAAATCAAGGTTGGTAAATAATAATTGAAACGATTAGTTAATAAAAGAATTGAAAAACACACAAAAAAAGAAGAAGCTTAAATGGAAAAGAAAAAAAAGACTGTTAAAAAGCATGTCAGCTTTCTAATATACTTGCTTTTTTGGGATGGTAGTTAGAAGCAATTTTAAAACTTTCCTTTTTGAATGATGGTGAGAACCAATTTTAAAACTTTCCTTTTTTGGATGATGGTTTGAAACAATTTTAAAACTTTCCTTTTTGGGACGATGGTGGGAACTAATTTTAAAATTTTCCTCCATATCGAAATCCAAAAGAAAAGAGAAGAGATGGAGGGCAGTGTATCAGTTGGAAAGAGAGCAGATTTGTCATTATGTGGAACGGTTGTTTCCAGAGACATATTGGACTACGATAATAACACCATTCAAATTAAAATCCATGCAATCTTTGGAAATTAAAAATAAAATAAAAACATGCCAGTTTTCTAAATATAATTGCTTTTATATAGACGGCCCAAGTTTTCTAAATATAATTGCTGTTATATAGATAGCAACGTGGTGGGGTGGGGTAGGTGTGTTTTAATGAAAATCTCATCCACTACGCCCATATCTTGGAGATGTTGGTTGGAATTTTGAAGAGACGGTACGTCGGTTTTAAACTTTTTCAGATTACAAATTTGGAATATTCTTAAAATCTTCGAAATAACAGATGAGACCAGCCATCTGATTTTGTCATTTTTTAATTTCATAAAATATTTATGAAAATGGATTGATGTTGCGCAAAATTTAAAAAATATTTATGAAAATGGATTGATGTTGCGCAAAATTTACAGAATCCAGGGTACATACATTGAAAGGTGCGTTGATCTAAGTTTTACGCAATTTGGACAAACGAGCCCATTCCAATACTTCAAAGTGCGGCTTTTTCTGCCGAGGATTTGGGTGTATGTGAAACGGTTGGTATCGAGGCAAATGTATCCGTTGAAAGGAACACTATTTATATCAGGCATAGAAGGTTGCATAAAATTTAAATTTTCATTTTACTCTGGTGTGGTTGAACATTTCAGTCCAAGTCTGTACCTGATGCATGAGTGCGCCTGTCTGATGCATGCGTGCCTCTGTATGTGGCAATCTAATGCATGCGTGTCTCTGTGCCTGGCAATCTACAGTGTTTGTGTCTGTGCATAATCTTTCTGTGCCTGTCTGATGCATGCCTGTGCCTGTGCATGTCTGTGCCTGTGCATGAATCTTTCTGTGCCTGTCTGATGCATGTCTGTGCCTGTGCATGAATCTTTCTGTGCATGTCTGTGCCTGTGCATGAATCTTTGTGTTCCTCTGATACTGAGTTGCGTGAGTGTGATTCTGTTTGCTTCCCAACGTCAAAGGAAGGGCGGTCCAGCAACTGAACAGTCACGGCTCTCTCTCAATAATGTAATGGCTTATTTTAATTTCAGGTACATACTATCATTAATTCATTTGTGCTCTGTTTTTCATTTTCTATAATATCATTTTAATTCATTTCCGCCATTTTAATGCATGCGTGTCCCTATTTCAAATCGAAGAGTTCGATGGAAAACAACCTCCAATTGAGGAGTTCTTAAAGCATGATGAATGGTCTTTTCGTTTCAGATTTCTTTACGTTAATTTCTTCCTGGTCAAGCCACAACCAGAATAGCTTATATTCTTTATTTTTCTTTCTGTTAATTCCTTCTTTCAACCCTCTAATGGTGGAAATCGAAATGTAATGAGTATTAACTTTTAATTGAGTGAAACCCAAATGTAATGAGTAATTTTGTAATTCCTTCCTGGTCAAGCCACAACCAGAATAACTTATATTCTTTATTTTTCTTTCTGTTAATTCCTTCTTTCAACCCTCTAATGGTGGAAATCGAAATGTAATGAGTATTAACTTTTAATTGAGTGAAACCCAAATGTAATGAGTAATTTTGTAATTCCTTCTTTCAGCCCTGTAACGATGGAAACTGAAATGTCAAACCAGCCATGTATTGGGTACGATGGAAACTGAAATGTCAAACCAGCCATGTATTGGGTACGATGGAAACTGAAATGTCAAACCAGCCATGTATTGTATTGGGTATTTTTTTTGATTGAGTGAAACCGAAATGTCAAATCAACACTGTAATGATTTCTTTTAATTGAAAGATTTAATTATAAGTACATTTCCCCTCAGTTTTGCTCTCAAAACAGAAACCAGTCCTTTCGTTTCAATTTTGTTTAGGTTAATTTCTTCGACCAAGTCAAACCACAGCAAGGAAAGCG
>APFE030942876.1:0-18937 GCA_000404065.3 Pinus taeda
CCCTTACATTATTATTGTTATGTAGGCTCTGATTATATAATGACCCCTTAGACTCCTATATATAGAAAGGAGGTCTTTTCATTTGTATCATCCAAGAATTGTTCATTTATGTAATGTTAAGGAGGTTTCCCCCTTGAAGAGGCTGAATTCTAAGGCGTTGATCTATCTTTTCTATCTTTTCTTGAGCTGGTTTCATAACATCATCCTTAAACCACCTTAGGTTGAGACCTCCCTTTTTAGGTTGAGGTTCTCCCTTTTTAAGTGGGTTAAAGACCTCCCTTTTCTAGGTTGGACGTCTCGCTCTCCAAATCATTAGGGACACTTCTTCTAGAAGAATATTTTAACTTCTTGCCAGATTTGGAAGAGATTCACTAATTTCATTTAGCATTCTAGTGTTGGTGGTCATCATTAAACCACCACCTTATGCCAACATTTAAGAGAGAACATTCATCCTAGTGTTGGCATGCAATTTTGAACATTTTGTATTACAACTCTCTTCTTCGACTCATACATACACCTTTGTATTAAGGGAGGGAATGTTGGAAGCCTAATCCTCTAAGGGTTGGTGTGCAAGTTGAACAATCAAAGGGAGTCCAAGAGACCACTTTCAATATGAAACCAATGGTCACTTCAAGGTATTATAGATATTTATCATTGTGAATAATAATGTATTCAATGCTTATCCTTCATATTTGGTCTTCACCATGGTGATGCCTAACAACAATAAGAGAAGAAATTTAATGAAATAGATTGTAATTTATTGAAAAAGGTTGATCTATTAAGTTCTGATGAAAATTTTAAAAGATAATGATGTATGAAATGAAAAATAATACTGATAAAATGGAAAAGAAGATGAATCAAAATAAGGAATAAATACAAATATACAAGAGTATATTGGAAACACTTCTCTTGGAGATCTTCCCGGAAATGGATATTGAGATCCAAGGAAATCACGAAAATAAGGAGAACAATTGTGTTGGAACTCAATCAGCTATGGGGATTGTTTTATCAAAATTAGAGAGAACAAATATTGAATCATATAACCATACTCATTATTTTCCACTTTAGGTTCCACATCATCAAAGCTACACGTGAACACTAAGGAACTACTGCATTTTGAAGATCAATATGACAAAGTTTAATGGTAATGATACTATAGCATGACAATTATAGATGGGGTAATACTTTGATACAAACTAAGTGGAATCCTTAAAAAAGTTAAATATTGCACCCATGTTTAAATAACAATATCAACATGCATGGTATCAATGGATTTGTAAAAGGAAAAAGGATTATGTTGCATCTTGATCCATTTTTACAAAGGAATTAGTAGTATATTATCAATATATTAAGAGAAAAAATTATTCATTCGATTGGTAAATTTTCAACGAAAACGTTCAATTACAAAGTGCATTCAACAATTTTGAAAGTTGACTCTTAGGGTAAAAAATATTTCAGAGGATAATTTGTTAGACCCATTTATGCGAACCTTAAAGGAAATCATACATCATGAGGTTCATTTTTGTGGACTTAAATCCATATAGCCCACTTTTAGTCTAACTAGGAAATTTGGAAGTAAAAATATGGCTAAAAAAGAAACTAGTCACTAAGAACCACAGGAAAAATCCTGCTCCCACTTCTAAACAAACAAGGCTTACACCCCAACAAAAGGATGAAGGAAGATCAAAAGGGTCAATCTTCAATTGTGACAACAATTATAGTAAGGCAAATAAATTCTATGAAAATAATGTAACGTATCCTCTAAATTACTTAGAAAAACTGGCCATCATTACCTCAAAATATTTTTTTCAATTGATACATAAATACATATATCTATATCTATATATACATATATATAACTCTAGGAAGACCGTCCTCCCCTTTACAAAATTTACACTTCTTATTTGACAACTTGATTTTTCCATGAAAATTGACATTATTACATATTTTATATGCATTATGAATATTATATTTGCTTTTATTATTGGCTTGATCTTTATTATTGTATTACAATTGAACCCATATGTCTCTACGCTTATGATATGCTTCCCCTTCTCCATTTTCAAGGTCATGCTATTACTAGGCTAATGTTGGTGTAAAACCTTGTCTAAGCATAGGAAAAAGGGGTTGGATACTATGCGTATTCATATGTTCCTTTATTATTATACATTAAATAATTTTGCGAAACATTTGGTTATTTTTTATGGCATATAGTTTCATTAAGCTATATTACTCATACCAACATTCATACATATTTGTAAATTCATAACATGGTGATCGACCCCATTTACCAAGCATGTCCATACTATATGATTGTATTTATATGTAACCTAAGTGAATATTTGTCATGGTGGTTTATAAAACAAACTCTTGATGAACCTTCAAGACATTGGCCTTCATGGCATATTGTTTGCATAAAGGATGACTGGACACTTGGATCACACAAAGGGTTATATGGGATATGTACACATGGCCTTTAACAAATCATATATAGGAGTCCCAATTTATGGTCGAGATTTTCCTCGGATTGATTTATGGTGGGGATATTTTGATGTAAATAGGATAACTACCTACCCCCCCCCCCCCCCCCCAATTCTCGCTACGTTGGTCCCATTCATATTTGACTTCAGCTGAGAGCTAAGCTCTGGAACCTTGATATTATACTAAATGAACTAAGGGTTTTCCTCAAATTTTGGTGATTTGCACAATGAATTTTGGTAATATTGCTCCACACACTCACATGAGTGAAGTTCACTTACATGTTGATGTAGGGTTTCACAACCAGGTCTAAATTCAATATTTTCCCTTATCCTCTTTAACTTCTCTGATTACATATAAAATCAATTGCAACTATTGATAAGCTTTTAGGTATTTTTTATGCCTATCTCTTTGTTTACCTGTTAATCAGTGTGTTTGAATGCACAAGTAAAACCATAGATTTTTCATGTGGGTTCTTGGTGATGGTGTCTATCTATACAAGGGTTAGTGACAATCATTAGGGGAATTTTGAGGTTTAAAATGGGCTTCCTAAGAAAAATGTGCAACCAAAATAAAATTTATAAGAACCAATAGGATTCAAAATGATGATGTCAACCGTGGGGGATGATTCACCATTTTTGGAGTAAAAAAGTAAAAATATTAAAAATATAATAAAATAATAAAACTACTTTTTCAACTTATATCCCTAATGTTTTACTCAAATTTCGAGCGGGAATACACGTTGGATGAAAATTTTAATTCCTCATTCAAGGAGTACCCATGTTGCATACTTTTGATGGACCTTGCTAAACAAAAGATGATAGATACATGAAAAAATGTTATTGCAATAATGTTTTCCATGTATTTCTCAGTTTTCTTGTAGCAAGGTCCATCGAATGTATGAAACATGGGTACTCCTTGGATGAGGAATCAAGTTTTGCATCCAACACGAGTTTTTGCTCAAATTTGAGTGAACCAATAGGGAGATAAGTTGAAAATACGAGTTGAAAAAATAGTTTTTTCTTTTTCCCCTCTAAAATTTGATGATGTAATCTAATCTTATTTTATTTTTTCCACTACTATTTTATAATTTCCTTAGGAAGGCCATTTTAGACCCAAAAATTCCCCTAATGAACACTTAATTCTTGTGGTTTTTGTAAGGTAAAATTCTTCAAAATATATGTTTAATTTCGAACCCTAACTCGTCCTCTTTTAAAAGGGATTTCCATTCTCTCTCTCTCTCTCTCTCTCTCTATATATATATATATTATATTATATATATATATATATAATATATAGATAATGACTTGTTTTCATTATGTAGAAAGACCTTAATGTAAAGACTTCACTTCCTTTTTCCAAAGTAAAAATTCAAGTTTTTATGGCCAATTTTTTTCACATTTATTTATACTAATTTCTTAAGAGAATCAAGGATTCAACCAAGGGAATTTTCTTGTTTCTTCACAAGTTACTTTTGGCTACGTTGGTATTTTTGGTCTGGCATTTCTTGGAGTTAGATATTCAAAAATTCTCTTCCTTTCGCCACAACTATTACAGGTGCTCACTTGCCTTTATCGTTTACAAGTTATTGATGCCATTAAAAGGATTCAACTTGTCCATTTCACATGAGATTTTTCTTACATTTAGGGTTATTACAGAGAGGCATTCACTGGCTAGTATCACCCTTCTTTGGTTACGTGCCCATCCGGAAAATTTTATTAAAATATTCTAGGGAAAATGCCTAGTTTCTATAGATTTTTTTTTATGATAATTGTAATTTTTACGACGAGGGTTTACCCCTTCTACTTATTTCCATTTTTTTTCCTTTATATTTTGGTATATGGATAATACCCAAATGGAAGAGAATTTAAACACTACTTATTACACTTCTGTAATAGAAACAACATTTTGTTCTTTTGTAATCTTATTGTGCATGTCAATAAAATAGATATACCCAAGTAGGGTTTATTTAACTTATATATGATTTGAGTCTAAAACCTATAATTCCAAACAATAAATATTTCTTCCTTCATATTGGGAAAGACATAACTATGTAATTATTTTCCTATTTAAATGATCACATGCCATTATATTCCTGGTTAGGGTTTGTACACCCTTAAATGTGTTTCAATTTTGTTTACTTTACAAACAAGTCATTATAATTTCTAGTGTTTACATGTATTTATCCTGACAGTTTTCGTATTTAAGGCATTTACATTTTCTTTACATTCAAATTAATGTTCACTATAATTTATGTAATGTGTTTACAATAGTTCTATAGTTCTATAATTATTATTTTAAATTTAGTAGGACGAAAACTAGGCTAGAGGTCTAGAGGACTCCTGTCATGGGGGATGATGAGGATTCTCTTAGGCCTTATTACTTCTTTTTCCCATGGCTACCTACCACTTGGCCAATCGATGAGGTTATTTTCCTTTTCATGGCATGCATGACTAACTTGGGCATAAGTTTACTACTCTTCATTTAACAATATCGAGTATTATACTATAATGAATCTATTATAAATCCATGTGCCTTGAATAGATACTTGCATTTTTATACATAGCTTCTAATTATTCAAACATGGTATACTACATAAGGATGTGTTTTTTTTAATATAGCAGTATGCACTTTACTTCTTATTGGCATATTTTCTACCATAGCCACATCCCATTGTTCTTCTTTTGTTCCTATCCATTGTATAGTATTTACCTGGGTGTTCCTTGGTCAAGGTTTAAGTTGCAACCCCTAAATAATAACATCCTCCATTTTGGTTCCTCTAGTTTCCTTGCAATAGGTTATTCCAAATATACATATATTAAAAAACATTACCTTTCAAAAAGTTTAATTCACTTAAATAAATCTACAAAACACAAAGAGATATACAGATCTTTCCTACCTAATTTATTCATTTTCAGGTAATCATGTATACTTATATAAGGATTCCTGAAAAATAAGTTAAAGGCTTCCATGTTCCTCCCAACCATGAACTAAGAATTATAGTAGTTCCTGCTGGGCTTTACCACTTACTATGAGGAAAAAAAATTAGGATCCTTTCTTTAGCTTCACCTCCTTAACTATTTAGCAGTGTCCTTCTAGTTTTAGGGTTCAAGTCTAGTATTTGTCTCCCACTAGCCTTTCTTTCCAAATAAAATTCCTTTATCTCTCGTAGTCCTGTTAACAATGCTAGACCCTCCAACATGTCAAGGGGATTTCCCCGGTAAGAAGTCCAAATTAGACCTCAGACCGTTTGGTGTAGGAGTCCCAACAGTGGGTTGTAAAGCAATGCATTGACTGCGATGTTGCACAGAGGTAAGTAAGATAACTCTATCACTAGCAAGGGTGTGACCACTGCAATGAGTTAAGGAAGGTGCATGAGAGGTTCTAACATAGGTGGGTTGAGATGGGTGCATCCCTTGGCACCCTGTAACAATACTCGGATGGGAAGGGACAACACAAGTGAACATGTGTCACAAGTTGGAAAGAAAGCCAATTGGCAATCCAAAGTGATGGTTAAACCAACAACCCATCTGCAACAAGATTCATACAACTTCATACAAAACAGTTCATACACAACTACGTAAGTTAAACAACATACACTTCTACAGGAATTGGAACAATCCAACTATAATAACAACATATGCATGAAAACGTGCTGGCTCTTATTATATAAATAAGTGTAAGTTCCAATCATACAATACATCCATATAATCCCGCTAGCCCCAAAAATGAAATGTTATAGCCACACCTGCCCGCTCCTCCAAAGAGATGAACTAGCTCCGTGCATTGGAGAAGACAAGGTGCATTACAATACTATCCAAGCTCTCTCCAAGATAGTCTTATGGGAAGCTTGGCTGACCAAAAGCTTGTACAATGAGTTATTAGGGACTATTTATAGCAAAGGGTGGGGTGACCCTTGACTTTCCCCTTTGTGAAAGTTCAACTACCCTAATGACTCTTCACCTACTCTATGACGGTTACATCCAACCATTGACACTAGACTTACACTTAACATGACGTTACATTACAATGCAGATGTTCTCATGTGAGACAAAATGGCTTGAGCAAGCCATGCAAGACATCACTGACACTCAGTTCATTGTGGTGAGACCAACTCTTTGACATGCTTGTGATGGCGAAGGTGGCGAGTTGATGCCAAGCTTGGTCCGCCATGATGGTGTGCATGCACCCCATGGTGACATCTTGCTGAAGCAAACTCTTGACTCCATTGCAACCAGTGCATTGGTTTGGCTCCTTCGTCTATCTCGTCTACTAACATGTGCATGGTCTTCTTGGGTGGAGTTGAAACAACAACACACTGATGCATATTGTCTGTGTTGATCTTCAAGTGTGTACTAGTGGTCATGCACATCAACTTGATGAATTACATGTTCAGCTCTAGTTGGACTTACTTTTAGTCTTCACCTTGGTGAGTGTACTGAATGGGTTCGATTCACATGCGTGTGCACAATGACATGCATGTTTCTGAATCCATTGCATGCGATCAACAACACTACTCACCATGTCTGCTCCATCCCAACTATTGGGATAGATCTAAAACTTGTACGGGCACTGTTTCATCCATGGGTGCATGTTGCACCCACTGTTGTTCATGTTCCTACTGCAACTCATTCGTCTATCTGTGCAGCTTCATGTTCTTCCTTGAGTTGCTGCTTCAACACATGCAACTCCTTCTTTGTTCCATTCTTTTTCTTCACGCAATCTTCATGTCGTGTCGTCACCTCATAGCTTGAGTCTCCAAAATTGCTTTCATCATTAGTGGATCTGCTTGAGCTTCCAACTTTGTTCTGCCTCTGTGTTGTCAACAACTTCCTCTTACATTCGTTGCATTCGTAGCATTTGTTGCATTCGATATGCTGCCTTAAACTACTATTCATGATGTTGTTCACTGTGGTGTTGCTACTATCATATCTCGATGTCCTTGTCTATGAACAACTTGATATCTTCGTGACTAGTCAAGCTCATACAAATTTGATTGATTGCATCTCCAGGTGTGCTCTTAATGTTGTCTTCAACTTTTCTCTCTTGTAAATGATTGTACCTACACTGCTGAGAGGCAGGTGAACACCTACAATACCTAGAGACATGGCAACGCTCATGGCAAGCAATCTGTCAGTCGAAAAAAAAAATGAACTTGAGAATTGACTTGTAACATTCTTGTGTGACTGATCATGAAGGTTGTGCAATCTCATCTGGGAGGTTGAGAGACTCACTGCCAAGACTGCACAAGGCACAGTCTAGGCTACTAGGAGACTGACTGACTGCTGGAATTGTGTAATACATAATCCAGTCTTACTGGTAACTATTGGAATTACGCAATGCACAATCGCAGCTAGCAATGGTTGTAGGGTCACTAAATGCACTGTGCAATTTACTAGATCAACAGTCACTATCCCTTCGAAAGGCACAAAACAGTCCTGGAGGACAGTGCTAGGCAGAAATATGCATTTCTGGAGAGGAAGAGAGAGCCTTCCTTCCCCAGATTGTGCAATGTTGTCTTAGTAAAGGCAAAGTCCAGGCCAAGGTTGGCCTGACTCGCCGATGGGAAACTAAAATCAAATATGACAGTGAATGCATGGCGACACTTAGTGAAAGCAGAAGTGATTGACAGTGCATGCAAACATGAATGAAATATTAAATAAATAGATCAACATGCATGTGGATGATGCGAATCACTGAATTGACGACCATTCGTGCAAAACATTTTCATGCATGTGATCTCAGTGAGATGTTAACAAAAACCGAAACGGTGCTAGTACAAGATAGTATGTATCAAAATGACAGCAAGCACTCACTGAAATCAAGTAGACAATGTTCATACGAAGCGAAACACAAAAAGTGCTAGAAATGTAACCTAAGTCATGGAAAGTGAGCTTACCCCAAAACAACTGAGTTGAGTGTGCTGATAGCTCTAAATGTGATGTGGGATGTCAAAGCTACAAGGTTGATGTGAGGAATGAGATCTGTGGCATCCGGTTGATCAGTTTTGATAACATCAAGGTTGTGATGCACATGTCACAAATCTAGGGAAAGCAACACTTAGTGGGAGGTTTCTGAAATGATCCTTGCATGTAACCTCCAACTACTAAAAATAGATCCCTGAAACAAGGGATTCCTTTACATGCTGCCATGGGAGAGGCATCCATGCATGAAAGTCAGTTTTGCGTGGTCCCAAAGGGAACTGATCAACTTAGTTACACATGCAAGAGACTGCTCAACTGCTGGAAGGAAATGCACATTTCTAGTTGGGAGCTAGGTTGGTTTCTCAGTAGATTTGTGCAACATCTAGGTAGAGCAGCTGACTGCTACCCAGATTTGCGCAAATTCTAGGCTGAGTAGCCCTATTGGGGAAAATTGTGCAATTGTTGATTGCCAGAATTGTGCAATTCTGGAGCCCAGCAGGCTGCCAGTCAAAGTTGCGCAATTTCTTGGTGGAGATGCTAAGCCTGCAGCTGGACCAAGTCCGGGTGATCAACCTATGATGGAAATGCATCGAGTTATGATAGACAAGTTGCCTTTGTGCAAGGAAAGCACTGAAGCTTGTGAACTTGATGAAGCATGACAAGTTGTTCTAAAAAGTTGGTAGGGAGGCTCCAAAACAAGCTAAGGAAAAATTTTGGAGGGTGGTTATAGCCGCTACAAGAAGTCCTATTTACACAAGTTCCACCCCATGATAGCTATCTTCAGTCATGAATTTATTATTGGTTTGTTTGTGCCAATAGTTCAATTGAATAGAAAAAAATAGGATCTTTTATTCTTTTGTTCCTACCCTTTCATGGGAATAACTGATTCCAATTTGTTTCCTATTAGTTGGGAGTCTAATCTCACATGATAGGGTTAAACACATTTTCAAGAATAATACCATACAAAAACAATTTCTCTTTTTATTAATCAAATAAATATTTACATAAACACTTCATGTCACTTGTCCCACTTTGATTTTTAAGCCACAAGGTTAATATAAAAGTCACAAAATAAATTTATGAGGGGGTGTTACATCTCCCATCTACTTAAAAGGAAACATTGTCCTCAATGTTTTGTGGGTTCCATTTTCCTTGGAAAGACATAGGTAATGCTTTTCTCACTTCTTCCATCCCCCAGGTCACCTCCTCAAACCCAAAGTTCTTGCATTGCACTTTAACGTAAGTGATGGCTTGATTTCAGAGTGTAATTAGTCTTTGGTCCAAAATATGTAGAGGTTTGACTTCAAACTCTATTGGCGGGAAAATTTCCCTAAGATAAGGGTTGACAACCTCAACAAAGAAGAATGAGATAATCAATAAAGAGCAGTCAAGAAAGCATGCCAAACATATGACTTACTAATTGTGGACTTGGAAACATACCCGCCTAGCACACGCCAATAGTTCCAGATTCTACCTTGACTCTGCAAACAACCCCTTAGTTCCACTCAAAGGTTTCTAAGGAATTTGGCTATTATGAGGGACATGTATCCCTCATTGCTAAATTCCAAGTGGTGGGAATAGAGGTTGTTGTAAACACAAGGTTGAAGGACATTTAGGGAAAGATGCAAGGCTTGACCAGCCCCAGGAAACTCCCCTTAACATTTGTACACTACGTGTCTATGGACATAACAACTTGTAAGCAAATGCATAACTTGTAAACAATTAATGACTCTACCCATCAAAGGGTCTTCCATGTACTCTATATATTAATACAAGGGTCTCAAAACCTAGTGTTTTACAAGGTTCAAATCAGGCTACCTCCTTATTGGTTATGGCTTGAATTTTATCATGAAGTTATTTTTCTTTTATTACTCTATTATTCTTATTACAATTAAGTATTTCATTGATATTAAGATTCAGCTCAACTTTATAACTTAAACATCATTATTATGTGGTTCGTTACACCTCTTAAGCATCAGACACGCTATGTTTTCTATCAACAAGTTTTCACACACATTTGTTTCCAACTTCAAGCACAAACATAAATGTATACATTCAAATTACATATCAGGGAGGTGTCCAAATAAAGATGCACTACTTATGTGAGCACTAATAGCACAATGCAGTCCCTGTTTTCCATATCCATTACAAACAACAATGCAACATAATCCATTAAATGCAAGAAACATTCACAAATACTTGTATTTACATCTGCAGGGAAACTGAGTCTAGGACTATGAATCTCCACCAAAACATAGATAGTTGTAGTCAATGTTACTTGTGATTTCCATCCCTGAGCGAGATTCTAGAGTCTGAGGGGGAATTATTTCTTCTAGGGCTACACACAAGCTGCCAGTTAAGACAAGGACTCCAAAGGGCCTATTTCCTTAATTCCAACAGTTTTTTACTTTTTTATTTCCTACATGGGGAGTCCATAGGTGCCCAACCTCACCCCGAAGTGCAAATATAGTGATTCACCCCCTTGTACGGAGTCCAGAATCCACTATACCAGTTAGGGAAGTAACCAAAGACTCTGATCACACCTGTCTTATATTCTACTTCAAGACGGTCTCCTCCCAATCTATTACAAGGCTGAAAAGTGTCTACCTCAACCCATAGCCTCCAGGGCACCCAATCTTTTATATAGATCCATAGATTTTATCCCACCCATAGCCTCTAGGGACCCAAGTTGTACATCACCCTAGATATGTCTTATCTCAACCCACAGCCTCCATGGACCCAAGTTGTTACAGGGTTCAAGGTATCTTATCTCAACCCATAGCCTTGAGGGACCCCAAGCTATTGCAAGGTTCCAGAGACTAGCACTCAACTGATAACCTCTAGGGATAGAGAATTAATCCCCTTCTCTTCCATGCTCTTCTCTTGTCTTCAAGCTATATGTTGCAAGCTTCTATTCAAGGCCTAGTTCTGATTTATTCTTAGTCTCCTTCTAACTGAATGTATATGTTCTCTTCTTCTAAGAGCTCGAATGGGGCTCTGATCATTGTTCGACCTATTCGAATGCCTTCTTCTTGTTGTTCGAACGCTTCCCTTTCTCGTATGCCTATTCTAGTGTGTTCTCTCCCTTTCTCCCCTAAATCAAATGTATTTTTCTCTTCTTCCTTGCTACATGGTTAGAATTTTTGGCAAACTTATCTATAGTTGCATTCTTCATGTTTGCATTTTTTCAGTGCCTTCATAAATTGTTTCCCTCCTTGCTCATAGTTTTTTTCTCAAGAAAGCATGGCCTTGAGTACCTTCCCTCAGCACATTAAATTTTAGGATCTTGTTCATTAATCCTTGCACTATCCATCCATTGATGGTTTCCTTTCCAATCTAGGTTTTGCCTTGGCACAAGAAGCCACAACATCCCAAGCAGTAATTCTCCACCCCTAGCTCTAGAATCTGTGTCCCTTGACTCAATCTCCTCTTTCTCAATTTCCAATGAAGTTTACATTACATCTAATACATGGCTTATATGATAACCTTGGTTGGGGTTTTCACAGTCCACCCCCCTTGATGGAACACATCCCTCGGTGCTATTTTACACATATACAATGCCAAACTTAATATAGGGCACATATTGTTTCATGGATCTTTATACACATAACTCTATACAATATTTACAATTATGGACACTTGTTTTAACTATCAAACAAGAAAGGGTAATCAGATTTCTTGGCTTCATCCATCTCCCATGTGACCTCTTCTAGCCCAAAGTGTTTCCACTCCACCCTAACTTGCTCTATGGCTCGATTCCGGAGCATGAGAATCCTCCAGTCTAGAATGCACATTGGCTCTGGTTGGAACTATCCCTTTAGTTCCGTCTGTATCACATGCCAATAAATCACATGATTAGAATCTTACACATAACTTTTAAGTAAAAACACATGAAAACATAATGAACTCTATTTAACATCCTTGGTGAAAATTTCATCTAATAAAAGTTAATAAAGGAAAAATAAGACCACAGTTAAAAGACACTGATTCCAAGTTGAATGTTGGGCAAATATATCCTAGTGGACATCATTGGATGTGTGTTTTTGCTAAGGAAAATTGGAAAATGTGAAGGAAAAGGCATTAAAAAGGAAAAAAGGAATTTTTGGGACATTTATTTTTGAAAGTAAAGGAAATTAGGAGAAAATTAAGGTGAAAAGTCAAAGGTTTCATGTGAGGAGGAAATTGAAGGAAAAGAAGGGAAAATGAAGAAATTAGAAGCCTCATTCCTAAAAAGGCTTCTGAGGATCAGTTGGTAACCTTTTTCCAGTTCAAGTTTGGAACTATCTCATTATTCTCTCTCTCTCTCATTCTTGGTCACTTAAAATTTCCTTGGAGCACTCTTGGTTTGGATCAAGGAAGGAAAACCAAGCAAAGGGAAATAAAGAAAAGCAAGGATAAAGGAAGAAGAGTAGGATCAAGTAAATTTAGTCGGAATACTTACAGGTAACATTTTTCCTGTGTGATTTTCTAGCTGGTTTGGACATGCATGGCTTGGCACGCTGGTGTATGGATCTCTTGTTGTCGGTGGCATGGTTTTCTCAAGTAGTGACAGTGGTTTTCAGTCTAGCCTTACCTTTTTTCTAGATACCATGGTGTTGGGATGTTTATTTTTGTTTTGAGCATTTCTTTGTTAGATGGATTTAAAAATCTTGGGTGGAGGTGGTCTCAAGTTTCATTCCCAAAGGCCTAGGAACCCATTGACTAGTTTTGGCAGGATACACGGTAAAGCCTGAGGGAGGAGTTTCTGTTTACAACTTAGTGATCAAGGTTTGTATTATGGTAAAGCATGAGAGAATGGTCTCATTTTAGGGCCTAGTGAATGAGGATTGGATTTCGGTAAAGCCTGAGAGACAAGGAGATGGAAAATTCCTCAAGGATAGTGATGGATTCCATACATAATTCCATGTTCAGTTCGGTTGTGACTCGAGAACCAATTTTGGTGTGATAATGGTTTGATGAGGGTGGAGGTGTTTTAACCTATTGATTCCTTTGGTTGTTTTTGGATTGTTTTTCTATGAGATCCCACATTCATGGTTGGAATATGTAATAAGGGTGATTGGCTGAAAGAAATATTTGGTTTAGCCATGTCTACGGTCAAGTGGTACATGGAAGTCCTGAACTTGGTCGGATTTGCCTATGATTAATGAAAGCTAAATTATCTTACTTTTTCACTTGTTTATATGTGGATTTAATGACTATTATATCTATGTTATTAACATGGTTTAATGCTAGTTATAAGCATAGTTATGTGACTGGTTCATGTCATGGTTATTTTGTGTATTTACTTGTAATTGTTAAAATGATGGGTGCAAGACCTAATTGATGTTATAACAATTCAATGGAGAAGTTGGTGAGCCTTCTTGTTATGCTTCATAAGTGTTTTGAGTCATTCATGCTTTGTCTTGCATCCTAGACCTATAGGTTGTATTGATGCCAAGTGTTTGACGAAATGTTAGTCCCAGTTTGGGATTCTCAGGTGTAGTACTGAAGTTGATTTTTGGTTTATTAGTGTTTTTGTTATGTCTTTGATCGATTCTAAAAGCTATAATAATTTCTGGGTAGTGGCCATAATTCTGGACTAAAAAGGTGCCTTGAATTCTGTGGATGTTAGCATAGGTCTGTTGGGAAAAGTCCCTGGATACTATCACATAAGCCCGTGAGAGTGACCATAGGTCCTTGGACACTCACATGCACATAGCATGAAAGCGACCAAATTTTAAGAAGCATAAAACATAAATGGGACCTTGGGACAACATGTCTGAGTGGCTAACATGTATCCTGGGGGTGTTGTTGTTGATGTGGAAGTTTTGGTTGATGTATTCCATTGCTTCCATTTCCTTAAGGTCACCAAGGAGGTTGAATCTCTTATAGTGGCCTCTCTCATCGCATGTTTACCCTGGTTGGCCAGTTACTTGGGTAGATGTGGGAGGAGGGGGTGGAAAACTTTAACTAATGGAGGTAATGTGAGCCTATATGCTACTGGTCCAATCCTCTAAGGAATTTCAAATGGTCCATAATACCGTGGTGTTAACTTGCCACATGTCCCCATCCTTAAAGAACTTTTCTTGGGTCTAATTCTCAAGTAAATATGTTCCCTAAATTGAAACTCTTTGTGCACCCTATGCTTATCTTCATATGTTTTCCGTTTATCTTGTGTCACTTTCAAATTTTTCCTTATGATCTAAACTTGTTGTTCCATTTTCTTAAGCATATCAGGTCCTACACATATTCTGTTAAATGGATTACTCATGCTAAGAGGAGAATTACATCTCCTACCATACAGTGCCTCAGAGGGGCTCACCTTTATGGATTCTCGGTATCCATTATTGTATGAAAATTCCACAAGTGGAAGATATTATTCCCATTTCATGGGTTGGTGCATCACATACATCAACATGTCCTCAAGGATATGGTTAATCCTCTCTGTTTATCCATCTATTTGTGGATGATAGATTGTGCTAAATGTTAGTTATGTTCCCAATCTGGTGAATAATTCCTTCCAAAACCTAGAATTGAATTTAGCCTCCTTGTCTGACATTATCTTCTTGGGAATGCCATATAGATTCACGATCTCCTTTACGAAGATTTGGGCTATGTCATTAGAGGAGTTGATGGATTTAACTACCACAAAATGAGCTACTTTTCTAAGCTTATCCACCACTACCATGATTTCATCATGCTTCTTAGATGTTTTAGGCAATCTCTCAAGTGTTTTCATTCAACCTTTACCTATTTGCATTCTATGCCTTTTTCTACAAAATCTTCTAATTATTTCTTCATATTTTGCCAACTATAGTTATTTTTAATTGTTGTGAGGGTATTTTGATAACATGGTTGACCTGAATAAGGCTTAGCATTGAATTATTTCAGGATCAACCTTTTCATTCCATCGCTCTCAAGCATATAAACTTTTCCCTTGAATTTGATTAAGCCATCTCCAATGAGATGATATCCTTCACCCTCACATCTTTGCTGCAGTTTTCCTTTCACTTGATAGTACCTTTCATCCTACTATCCAATGTTTTTATTTCTTTCTTCCATATTTGTTGCATACTTTCTTGCCGCTTCTGAGTGATTTACTTGGAGCCTTTTTCTCAAGGCATCAGCAACCTTGTTTTCCTTACCTTTTATGTACATAGTTTCAAAGTCAAACTTGTTGAGCATGGCCAGTGATCTTGATTTCCTAGAATTAAACTTTGGTTTTCGAAACAAGTATCTGAGTCCACTATGGTCTAACATGAGCATGAACCTCATGCCCATAAGGTAGTGCCTCTACATTTCTAAGGCATGAACGATCGTGGCCAATTATAATTCATGTGTCACATAATTTTCCTCATGCTTATTGAACTTTATGGACTCGTAGCACACTACTTTCCCTTCTTGAATTAATACTTCACCAATTCCTTCTTTGCATGCATCTATACACACCACAAAATTATTGTTAGGATCCATGATTCTCAACACTGGCGCACTAGTCATCAATTATTTTAACTGCTCAAGGCTTTCTACACATTGTGTAGGGCCACTCAAATTTTTTCCCTTTATTCCGCAAAGTTGTAATGGGATGACTAATTTTGGAGAAATTCTAAATAAACCTCTTGTATTATCTTACTACCCATGAATGATCTAACCTCATGCACATTCCTTGGAGTTGGACACTCCCTTATGGCTTTGATCTTTTCAGGGTCAACTAATATACCTTCCTCAGAGACAAGGTGCCCTAGGTAATGTATTTGTGCCTAGAAGAAGTCACACTTGTTGAGCTTGCATAAATCTTGTTTTCTCAACAACTGTAACACTAGAGCCAAAAAAAATTCATGTTCTTATTCCGTTTTTTAATAAACTAATATGTCATCAACAACACAATGACAAAATTTTCCAAGGATTTAGTACTCTGTTCATCAAGTACATGAACGTGGCAAGGGTGTTGGTAAGCCCAAATCATACTACTATAAATTCATAGTGCCCATACCTTTTTCTGAAAGAAAATTTATGAATGTCTTCCTTCTTGACTCTTACTTGATGGTAGCCTGAACTCAAATCAATTTTGGAGAAAATTTTTGCTCCTCTTAACTAGTGAAAGAGATCATTGGTACTTGGTAATGGGTACCTATTCTTAATGGTTACCTTATTCAGCTGTCTGTAGCCAATGCACAATCAAAGGTTTCCATCCTTCATCTTTACAAATAGTATTGGTTCTCCCCAAGGAGACACACTTGGCCTTATATAACCTTTTTCAAGCATCTCCTTCAACTATAATTTCAGATCAAGAAACTTGTAGAAAACCTTGTAGATTCACAAACTCATGTAATCTACTAAAACAAGAGACAAGAATCTACTTCTACTCTTTACATCCGAAGCACATAAAGATCGAGCAAAACAATAATTGACAAGAGGAAGAACATCAGTGGCACATAACACAATAAGTATCCAGGGAAAGCCACAGCTCAAAATCCCATTATCTATATTGCATTAATCACAAATCCAATATGATAATACAATGCTTGTTCTCACACTAACAATCCCATCACTCAGTAAAATCAATCTCCCAGCTCACAAGAAAGCTCAAGCCAAATCCAAGCCTCTTCTCTACTCTTCAACCCTCCTATTTCCTTGCACCCTTGGTCAAAGAATTTGGATAAATAAAATATTCTCTACTCAACCTTGAGCTTAACCTACACAAGTATTTCCTATCCTCCATCTTATGACTTGCTTTGGCCAATACTTAGCAAGAATTCCAATCCTCCAACCTTCTATTTATTCACACAACTATGAGAGAATTAGCTCGTATTTAAAGGGAAATTCCTCATCTATAACTGCGTAATCCCTTCTAGGTTCAGTTCCTGATTACATGCACCATCTGTACAACTCAGAAAATTATACAAAAAATAGTACATTTTCCCCACACTCTAGCCTCAACTAAGTCTTTATCAAAATCGACATGGATGACTTTCTGATGAGGGGATCTTCAGTTAACTAGAGTAGCACTAGTTAAGTGCACTAATGCATCAACTGACTATTAATTGACTATTAGTTCCTCAAACAGTTTGGAACTAATCTAACTTGAATTAACTCAGTAAATTGATTTAACTAATTACAACTCATACTTAACTCATCCTAGACCCCTATAATATAGGGAGAACATATACATGACTTCAGACATACTTTCAACTTGAAATTCCTAATTTAACTAAGTCAAGTCACTCTAGTTAACTATTACAAGTTGCTATGAGAATAAAATTCTATTTTAATTCTCAGTTTAATTCAAGGACAAATGAAACTAGAATTTTTGGATTCTATTTTTATCATTTCTTGTTGCTATTTTCAACACTCCCTCTCAACAGGAAAGGAATTCAACTTGATCCCGATCCTAAACCTTTGGAATGTTCTGCATGCAACACTTCTCTCTAGTGTTGTTTCTTCGTGACTACAGAAACAAAAAAACATCCAACGTGAATTAGAATGATGCCTATGTCATTAAAGTCTCAGACTACTATTGCCTTTGTCGACTGAAAACTCTGCGCTTATATTGACTCTACCTTTTTGCATTCTTTTCAGCCCTCTCTACTCTCTTTAGTATCTGATTGTTGTAGCCTTTGTCACTCTAATATCTGACTACATCAATCCCACTGATTCCTCCCGCTACTATGTACTTTGGGCTCTCGTAGCAAGGAATAATTGATGAGCTAAAACCACTCAATCTACCCTACCCAATTTTAGCCCTCTTAGGACTATCACTTTAAATCGCCTCACCTCACACCTGGAGGTATGGTTTCATGTGATCCGTTTACCCACCTGGCTTGAAATTTCCACCTATTGGACATCTTTGCATGACTAGATGCCTCCACTCAGTCTCCTCTCAGATTCTCCAATTGTGGCTTCTCCATAATTTTCTGAGACTGCTTCTTCTCTATTTGAGCGGATCTCTCCACTTGGTCTCCTCTGAGCTTCTCTAGTTGTGGTTGTTTCACAACTTCCTAAAGCTCCTTTAGAGGCTTCTTCTAGGGCTGCATGTTGATAGGTAATTTACTCTCCCTCTCAACCACCAAGTCTCTAACATTTACCTTGCTCCTCAAGGATTTGCATGTATCTTGTACCTCAAATGCATACAGGTTCTTGGCTAGCACACCAATCTATGCCATTTGTGCCACCATCAATAGATTTTCTAGAAAAATAATTGATTTTAAATCAGTGATATATCCCATCCAAACTCCGATTCAACCGATTATTTTTTGAATTTGGGTATTTTTTCACCAAGAATCCAAATTGCCTATTTCTTTCTGAAACTTTTGCACAAAAATATTCAAATATACTCTAGAAACTTGTGGCCCAAATCTCAAAACTTCAAAATCTCCTCTAGTATATTGTTCTCAGCGCTGATACCATGTATAAAATCCTATAGATTCACAAGCTAATGAAATTTTCTAAAGAAAGAGACAAGAATATGCTTCTACTCTTTATAGCGGAAGCCCATAAACATTGAGCAAACAATAATCAACAAGAGGAAGAACATCAATGGCACATAACACAATAAA
>APFE030942882.1:2735-62481 GCA_000404065.3 Pinus taeda
ATGTCTTCTCTCAAAGAGTTCATGGAGTCCCTCACTTTTGAGCAAGATAAACTCATTGCCATGGGGAAAATTAAACCTCCAAAAGTGCATGCACTTGTTGTGCATGATGGAAGCCATAATAAAAATCACGGATCTGATTCAAATCAGAAAAATCAGTAGCAAAAAGACAAGGGAAAAGTGTATTCCCATCCAAAGAAGGAAGGGTACACCAAGCCCTTCAATGACTCCTCCAGCTCCAGAAATGAGAAAGGGAAGAAAGGAGACAAATGCACCTATTGTCACCAAGGATTCCATCCAAAATCATCCTGCATGAAGAAACAGATTAACAAAATGGCAGGAATTCTTCAGAAGCACAACCTTGGGGAGCACATGCCTCAGGGCGCGAAGAAGAAAACTGAGGATTCACCACATGGGAAAGGTAACAATTTTCATGCTTTAGTTGCAATTAACTCTTCCCCTCATGCATGGATTATAGATTCTAGTGCATCACATCATATGGCTGCTACAAAGGAAGTCTATTCCTATTTCGATGCATGCAAGGGACCTCCAATCCTCATGGTAGATGACTCACCTATTGAGGTCACCAGAAAAGGTAGAGTGGAACTTTTACCTGGAAGCTTTGAAGATGTGCCTCATGTTCCAAAACTTTCAGTAAACCCACTTTCAGTTTATCAGATCACTCATTCTGGAACTGGAAAGAGAGTGGAATTCACTCTAGATGTAGTGAACATATATGACCTACATAGTAGCTCCAAAATAGTAACCGGTGAGGTAAACAATGGAGCTAGACTCTATACATTTTTTGAATTTATTGAATCTGGATCCTCCTAATTTCTTACACATGTTGATGATAGTAGTAGGCTTTGGCAAGAAAGTTTTGGTCACTTAAATTACAGGTATATGCAGCAGCTAAGTAAGCATGAGATGGTGGAAGGCTTGCTAAATATCAGTTTCTGCAAAGGAGTTTGTGAAGGGTGTGTCCTTGGCAAACATCCTAGAGAAAATTTTGACACCGTCAAGACTCACAGAGCATTCTCTCCTCTAGATCTGATCCATATTGATCTCATGGGGAATTTTCATCATCCTTCCATCAAAAAAGTAAGGTATGTGCTTACATTTATTGATGATTTCTCATAGTATACTTGGGTGTATCTTCTTAGGGCCAAATATGAAGTTTTTGTGCACTTTGAAGATTTCAAAGCACTAGTTGAGACACAGTCAAAGAGAAAGATCAAATCCCTTCGTACAGACAATGGGGGGGAATATGTTAACACATCACTTCAGAACCTTTGCCGTTAGTATAGCATACAATTGTAGCACACAGTTCCATACACTCCACAGTAGAACAAAATTGCTGAGAGAAAGAACTGATCTCTCAAAGAGATGGCTTCCTGCATGATGCATGTTAAGTCACTACCTCATAAGCTATGGGCCAAAGAACTTAATTGTGCTAACTACATATAGAACAAATCTCCTCATAGGTCTGTCAAGGATCAAAACCCTTTTGAGGCTTGGAGAGGCACTAAACCAGAGGTCACCCACTTCCATGTTTTTGGCTCTCGAGCATGGGTCAGGATCCCCTCTGAAAAGAGGAAATCTCTTGATCCACAGAGCATTGAGTGTATCTTTGCTGGATACCCTGATGGTTTGAAGGGATACCTGCTCTTGATTTCCTCTACGGACAAGCTCATCATTGAGTGAAGTGTCTAATTTGAGAAAAGTATCTCGCACACACCTCAATTGTCGCATTCAGACACCTCTTATCGACCTCATGTCTGAGACGATGACTCAGTACACTCAGATGAAGATACAGAGCATGCAAATGCCGAGATTGAGCATGTAGTTGTAGAGACAAAGTATTCAGATACAAATCCATTGCATGCATATGACGATCCACATCCAAGCCCAGATCTGGCTTCCAGCAGTGAATCAACTTCCCCTGTCGTAAATCAGAGAACAAGGAGCTTAAGTGAGATATATGCATAAGACCACCTAACTGCTAGAAATGGTCTTGTGGGGGATAATTCTGATCCATGGAGGACTAGATCAAAGTTTATTGAGCCTTCTCTTGCCCTCACTACCACTTAACCAATGCCATCTTGGCATTGTCATTTGGTTCAATATTCTGATTTGCAGTCCTATGCTGAGGCTGTTGGGCATCACTCTTGGGAGTCTGCCATGGAGGAGGAGTATAACTCCCTTCTCGAGAACCAAACCTAGGATTTGGTCCCCCTTCCTTCAAGAAGGAAACTTGTCCAATGTAAATGGGTCTACACGATGAAGAGTGTGGCAAATGGGAAAATCACCAGACAGAAAGCCAGGCTAGTCGCCAAAGGCTTCCAGCAAGTTCATGGCATTGATTATGATGAGACCTTTGCTCCAGTAGCAAAGATGGATTCCATACACCTTGCACTTGCCATTGCAGCTACCCAGGGATGGGAAGTACATTAGATGGATGTGAAGAATGCCTTTCTTCATGGAGACCTATCTGAGGAGATCTACATGGAGCAGCCACATGGGTTCATTCAAAATTCATCTTTGGTCTGCAGACTGAAGAAGTCTCTCTAAAGCCTTAAGCAAGCCCTGAGAGCTTGGTATGCGAAGATGGATTCCTTTCTCTTATCAAAAAACTTCAAAAGATGTAAGCCTGATCCGAATGTTTACATGCTTAGGACACATGATTCTCTTCTTATCTCAGTTTTGTATGTTGATGATCTCCTGATCACCAGCAACTCGGCTCCAGCCATTGCTGCAGTCAAGAGGGCCTTGCATGATAGGTTCTTGATGATGAACATGGATCCATTACACTTCTTTCTTGGTCTCGAGATCAGCCAGGATGCCATAGGCATCAAACTCTCTTAGGCTACGTATGCACGGGATCTCCTCAAGAAATTTCACATGACTGACTGCAAGCCAACACCGACTCCTTTTCTGTTTGGGGTCTGCCTTGAGGATGGGGGTGACACTCTATTAGTTGATAATACTCTCTACTGACAGCTAGTGGGGAGCTTATTGTACCTGACCCACTCCAGACCAGATCCTTGATATTCCGAATACATGCATGTGTCGTATCAGCTAAAATAGAATGCTGCCAAGCGCATCCTCCGATATGTGTACGACACCATCACCTTCAAAATTCACTATGAAACAGGCACTGCATTGAATATCCTTGGCTTCACAAATTCTGATTGGGTGGGTGACAACATTGATCACAAGTCCACCTCTGGATATTCACTCAGTCTAGACTCTAGCCTTATCTATTGGCCGAGCAAGAAGCAGGCTGCTATTGCTCTCTCTTCAGCTGAGGCCGAGTACAGAGGAGTAGTCAACATCACCATTCAGGCTTTGTGGCTACAACACTTCCTCACTGAGTTGGGTGTACAGTTCCACCAACCCACTGTCATCTTGTGTGACAACCAGAGCACTCTCAAATTTTGCAGGGATCTAGTACAATCGTAATGGACGAAGCACATATAGATCCATATGCACTACATTAGAGACTTAGTACATGATCAGGTCATTGATTTGCAGTTCTATCCTTCGGCACATGATCGGGTCATTTATTTGCATTTCTATCATTCGGTAGAATAGACTGAAAACATCTTCACCAAGACATTCACTAAGTAAAAATTTCATTCTCTCTGCGATCATCTTGGAGTGAAGGACACAGTTGCTTAGCAACTACCTTTTCTTCCTCTTTTCTTTTGATTACATTGTATTTTAAGGGGGGGTTTTTCCCATGAAGTTTTCCCTCTTTCCTCAATTTTAGTACAAGTTGCATTGTATTTTGGGTGACCTGTGGCCTTAGCCAGGGCCCATTTTCTATTTTTCTCCATAGTGGTGTTCGGGGGGGTGTTGGAGGTACTACACACCTAGGACCTTCATTACTGGCACCTGAAAACACTTAGTTAGAGCATGGGACTACATGCAAGATCCTTTCTGCATGATTTACTCCCTGATTTGCTCCTTCTTTCACTCCACAACTGGCTATTTCTTCTGCATTATTTATGCCCTAATTTGCTCCTCCTTTCACTCTACAACTAGCTAGTTCTTCTGCATGATTTACTCCCTAATTTTCTCCTCCTTTCACTCTGCAACATGCTAGTTCTCTCCAGAACTTGTTGTAGGTGTTGAGTCCTCTCATTGATCACCACTATGGCGCATTACCTTGGGATCTTCACCAAGTAATGCTATATCATGAGCATTGCAACATATTTTCTGAATCAATCATTATTTTTGTTCTTTCGATTCTTTTAGTGTTTTTGCTCTACCAAGTTGTGTGTTCAACCTTTACTAGCTAGATTCATCTGTGCAGGTTTTCTAACACATTTACACCCCTAGCCATAGTACCCATCAACATTTCTACGTTTTGAGCATGACAATAGATTAGCAGTAAAGTCATGGCTAAGAATCGGTCATTGCTGCATTGAAATGGTCACTTGGTTGGTTGTTGCAATGAAAGGGGAATTTTTTTGTTCCATTGAAGGGGATGTTCTATTAAAGAGTTGTTGTTGTTGCATTGAAAGGGTCATTCAGTTTATGGTTGTTGATTGCTTGTTACACGATGATCAAACAAATATATTTAATTTGAATATCTTGCATCGCGTGAAACATGCAACCATTGTATTGATTTTCTTTCCATATAGTATTTCCTCCAAGAGCTTCATTTATGTTATAGTGTGTTGGAATTGGAATGGAGCATTGTATATGTGCATTGGTTCCATTCAAGTATTTTTGGTCTTTGTTTGTTAGATAGTTCATGATTTATATATGTGTAGTGTGTTGAATATAGTCAGTTGAGGTATGTGCTCATTATTTCATACTGAACGCTAGTATATATTGAATGTGACAAATCTGTGTGTTAAAGCAATAAGCTGGGTAGTTTATCCTAGTGTTGTTGGGTATTGTGCAAAAAACTCTTGATGCACTATTATGGTGTCTATTTGGAAAATCTAATGGTGTATTTGCATTCTAGTTACATAGTGTATGCCACTATGATTGACCCGAAGAAGGGCAATGTGGACACCATTTCCCCAATTTTCATTGAAATTGTATGGACCTATAAAAATAAGCAACAAGTTGCAGTCACATGTTCCGATTGTGAAATTTATTCCAACGAAGAATTCAAGGCTCAAACATATTGTAATATGTGAATTTGCAGATGTGAGGTTGTTATATGAGGTGAATATTCTCTTTAGCACTTGTCAAACTCAATTTGTTATTATGCCTTAGAGGAATCGCTTTCTAGGGCATACAAACCTACAACAATCGAATAAGAAAGAAAGGGGGCTTTCCATGATCTAACTCCTTGGTGCACTGAAACTATCTCCATGTGAGGATTCTCACTCTATGTTTTAGCCCAATCGATAAAGAAGTGTACTGCATAAGAGCTAATGCTAAGTTATGGAAGTAATTTTGATATGCTACCTTGCATATTGTTAAAACAAAAGAATCTTTCAATATAAGTGGCTCAAATATCCATTGGCAACTTAAGGAGACTTGGCATCCTATTTTTAATTGCATAAGTGTTCACAATATCTACACTCTCACTTGGTGCTTCACTATCCCTGATAAAGATCTCAATATATGCTAAAGCGAATTTATTTTGTAGCTTAAAATCATTTCTATATTTATTGTAATAAACATCCAAAGGGCATCACAAAAGGCAATTCTTTGTATTAGCATAAGATTATTTATAAAACCATTGAATTTCCTCTTATATCTTTAGAATTTGATTAGCTACAAACATTTTTTTCCAAGTCTAAGTCGTTTAAAAAAGGATTGAAATTTATGAAGTATTAGAGTTCCTCAAAACCCTCATATAATGTACTATTGAAGACACAATAAAAATAAGCAAATCCAATCCTGCTGATATTCAAATATGTCTACACGATGCACATGCCAATATCAAGTTTTTATACGTAGAACCTCAATTCCAACAAGAATAGATACAACAAAATAGACATGTTCACATAATTTTAGTATGCACTTCCCAAGCCAATCATGAGACCTTGGGAAGAGCCTGTTAGCAACAAGCACATAACCAGTCTTGGATATGAAAAGGATAAGTTCTTTAATACTCCAGGCTATTCGAAACCCATTAGACTTTAGAGTGTTCGGTTTCTTCATGGCAATTCATCTTCACTTGTTTCATATATTGCTCCTCTTCAACAACATATTTTCAAATGCCAACATTGTGACAGAGCTCGCCAAGTGAAACATCATATTTTTTATCTTCAGCAGTATGAGCATTATGTTCAGCATAATCAAAATTCATATAAATTCTTTAGAAATAAGCCTCCTGCAATAACAAAGATTCACCTTCGATGGATTGCTTTTTGGAAATGGTCTTCAATAGTGAATAAAATATTTAAATCATACCACATAATGTGTTCACTACTATTATTAGGTCTTGTAGTTAAATTTTCTTCATCTTATCACCTTGTATTTGAAAGGGGGGAATTCAGGGTCATCTACAAGTTTCAAAGATAAATCAAGTGAGCCTCATCCATAACTTGAATGTGTTGCCTAAGCCTACAACTAAAGTCACACATACCTAGATTCAAAGTTGTAGCGAAATATAGAGAATCCAGTGAGAATGACTATGGTCGGTGGCCTTGCTTAAACCACCATAGGTTCCAGACCCACCATTTTTCCAGGTTGAAGGTCTCCCTCTTCAAAACATTAAAGAGCAGTTCCTCTAGTAGAATACTTAAACTTCTTGCTACATTTGGAAGAGTGCTCGGAACAATACTAAGAGTTCTACGTTGAGACCCCAGTGCTCTCCCTTTTAAAAAAAAGGGAGCACTTCCTCTACTATAAGACCTCAGCTTCTTGCGATATTTGGAAGAGTTTCACGAAACTGCACTAAGAATTCCAGTTTTGGTGGTCATCCTTTAACCATCGTTCGTTGAGACGTCGAGTTCTCCCACCTTATGCCATCATCTCAGAGAGAAAACTCAACTTATCGTTGTCATGTATTGTTGTATTTTTGTATTCGAGATGTCTTCTTAGACTGGTATATACCCATTTATATCAAGGGGGGAAATGTTGGACACCTAATGTGCTAAGGGTTATGGTATGGAATTTGAATGGTCAAAGGGAGCCTAAGTGACCTTGGAATATAAATCAAAGTGTCATAACAATGTATTATAAATGTACATCTTGTAAGTAATAAATGAAATGAACATCTTTTCTTTCATATATGTCTATTAATTTTGTGTGTGTTTAACATTTCAAAGTGGCCACATCTCTCGAAAGAAAGTTGATTTTTTAAAGTGGATGTAGAAAATCGAGTTTTTGAAGTAGACATAGAAAGATGAGTTTTTGAAGTTGGGTAGATCTTATTAGAATACCGAATTTCTTGGTAGGTAGCTTCACCAAGTTTGACCTAGATTTTGTTATTGGTGAGGTTATATTTATTCTAATTATAAGGATCATATTCTATCTCTTGTTGAATTTAATAATCTCTCTAAGCAAAAGCTTGCTATATTTTCCCCATGTGGGTTTTCCCTGGGTAAAAATTCTTATGGTTGTTGTTTGGATGTCTCTTTTATGATCCTACTTTCTTTATTATTTCTACTATCGAGATATTTTATATAATTACTTAATGATTAATGTGAACACATGAAATATTAAGTTAAGAAATAATTAGGATTAATTATGATATTATGAGGTCATGAAAAATCAACACGAATACCACTCCACATACATCTAAGGGAACTACATCTAGTTCTACTTCATCAAAAAACTTAGCACCAATAGAAAATATATTTTTTCACTATTTGTTTACCTTTCTTTCCACATACTTATTTATCCATCTGAATGCATAAGGGCTTTGATTATCCAAAACTTCCAAACCTAATTTTTTAACTAACTCTACAACAATGCTATTTTCTTATGATCCTAAGTCAAACATATAATCAATATTTCGCTTCTTGACCTATATATTTATATGGAAGATTATGGTCTTCTATTTCTCTTCCTTCTATTGAAGGCTAATCAAATTTACCTCCTTCTCCATTCATTTACAAACAATATTCTCGTCCACATTTGAGTTGATTTCAACTTGGTTGCTTGAATAAGAATTCATGAGATTCTTCCTCCTATTATATTTATTTGTTTCTTCAATTTAAGTTTTGGATGCAACTTTCAACACTTCTCCTCTGTATGATCATCAATGCTATAGTGGTTGAAGTAGTTTTTTGCATCCTTTCATTGGTGCATTGTAGCTACCCTCTTTTTATATTTCCCCCCTTTCCACTTCTTCCCCTCCATAGAAGCCTTTTTTTTCTCCTTTTGCTTCAACCTACTTGATTTCTATTCCTTCTAGTCTACATTCTTTAGGTACTATGCTTATACATAGGCCTCAACCACCAATCTAGATTAGGAAAGCATCATTTGCTTCCATAGAAGAATTTTTGGACCCCCTGGACACTTAAGGAGTATGTCTGGGTTCTTTTGGGAGATACCCAACATTATAGCCTTCTTTCTAAACTATTAAGTGTACTCCTATACACTCTACCCTTTCTTTTTCCTAAAGTAATGCCACTAGATGCACTAGTGCTCTACATGCCCAACATGGTAACATTGTGAATATATGAGGGTTTTTAAATCCCCCCACTTACTCACTTGAATATCTTCGTCCAACCTCAAGGTCTCTATGTGACTTTCCAGCGAGGTGAATGCATGGCCCTCTAGTTTCAATCGAGTGAATGAAATTTTATATTCTTTATTTATATGATGGACACTAAAATAAACTTCAACTTGTTGTAATGACTATCAATATCACTTTGGTATGTTTGATGTTGAAATTCACTTCCATTTTGAATAGGGAATATGAATGGTTCATGGTACTAGAATTGGGTTTATATTTTTTTGCTTCTTTCTTCACCTCCTTATTTGTTTCTTCATGATATACTAATATTTGCTTTGATCAGGCCTCTTCTATAGAACCCCCATGTTTTTTGAGTATCCTAAGCTTCTTGGTACAGGCCACCATGATGAGGCTCACATTATAGTGTATATATGTAAGTTGTGCTTCCAACCACACAAACCTATCTTCTACATGATCAAGACAACTATTCATAGATTCGTTATCAATTATTGGCATTAGTGAACATTGGATTAACTAAGATGGATCCCCTACAACCCCTAAAATTCACCCAAAGAAACCCACTCTAATACCAATATGATCATTAAACTACCATGGATATTCCACTAGACACTTTTTCATAATAAATGTACAAAAATATATAATGAAATCCAAAATATAAATTATAAGGGTTTATTTTTCCTTATATTTCTAGATCTATACATCATTGTTTATAAAAATGCATATGGATGTGAATTATAACTATGCATCAAAGTAGGAAACAATGAAATAAAACTCACAAAAAGCAATTAACACAAGATATATCCTAGGTAACCCTTGAGAGAGAAAACCTAGCTGGAAGGGGATGTTGCTATGCTCTCTTTCCCTAAATGGAATATTAATGCAAGTACAAAAAAGTGAGCCATATGGCTCATGGGCTGCTACACTGCAAAAATATTTTTTGTTTCTCTCTCCATATCTACTCTTGGCTACTCTGCTAAAATATGGAATAGAATGGACTTGAACATAATGGAAGTTTTTTTCCTCCTAGTGGCCTTGTTCTAACACAACCCAATAGCCTACTTGTGGTTAGATTTGACTCCTTAAAACCTTAAATAGAGTTACAATATTAAATATTCTAGATTATTTTTCATTATGGTAATGTGGCTAACCCCTTTTATTTTGAATAGTGAATCATGACATGGTATCCTCTCAAATTATGGTGGTTAAAATAGCAAGGTCAACTAATGAATGGAATAAATTTTCCATACAGACTCCAATTAAGGTGACTCTTGCATCATAGAAAAGGTACCTATGTTTAGAATAATGAAAAAATATGTGACACTTATGTGGAAATTTTTTACCTCCAAGAAAATGTTTTTTGATGCCTCAAACTTATCCCAAAAGGTTTTCGACCCCAATTTGCCAAATTGGGTCCCTCTAGTAAAAATTTTCCTATGAGTTGATTTCTCCAATTTTTCCACTCTCAAAGCATATATATGGATGAAAAAAAATATAATCAACCAATCCATCTCATTTAAAAGTGTATACATTATCTAATGAATCTTGCTACATTTCTTGCATTTGTGCTAATATACTTACATATTTAAGTTTTCATCTATTTTCTCCACAATAAATTGGTATGCAACCTTGGAGTTATGAGATTCTTTGATAAGCTATAATTTCTCACATTCAAGAACACAAATATTGTCCATATTGTAGAGTAACCCATTCTATATAACATATTCAATTATTCTATCACCATCATTTACATGACTCTAGCCTTATAGTTGATCAACCACTTCCTTGATGTCCTCAGCTTCTATATATGCCTTTGTTTATATATCAGGGGTGGAAGGATACATGTGCTTCAGAGTATCCAAAGATATATTTTTTATGTGGATGACTTCGAAAGCATGTTGGACAACTTGTTTACATTTCCTTTCTTGTACTTGATAACCAAATGAAATCACTACAAGAGCCCCATCCACTTGTAATGTTTTATTAGTAGTAAGTTACTTAGTGATTGTAGGTAGTTTATCAGTCGATGATCTGTGTGGATGAAAGTTTCCTTTCCCATTAGGTAATGTTTCCACTTTTTTATAGCTTCAACTAGAGAATAGAGTGCATTTTCATATGTAGAGTGGTCAAGAATTGTCCCTTGAAATGCTTCAAAATAATACCATGCAAGCCTTCCTCCTTGCATCAAGATCACATCCATGGTATACCCACTTTCATCAATGTCTCCACTTCAAAGGGGTTATGCAAGAATGGGCCCTTCATTGCTTTTATTTTTCAAATCATCAAAGGCCTTCTATTGGTTGTTCTTTCATTCAAAACTCTTTCCATTTATTTTTATAACATGGACTAGTGTAGCTACTACTAAAAATCAAGCTACGAAACTTTTATAGGTATTGTGATATCCCAATGAAACTCATAACTTTAGAGACATTTGTAGGCATTAATCACTTCTTGGTTGCCTCCATGTTCATATATTTTATCTTAAGCTCCTCTCCACCAATCACATATGCTAAAAGCACCAATGAATATTGTTTAAACTCACATTTGTTAATATTTTATAGTAGATGGTGCTTCTTCAAAGTTTCTAGAACTTGCATCAAGTGTTAGATATGATCCTCCTAAGTACCATTGTAAACCAATATATCATCCAAATAAACAATAAAAATTAATCTAGATAAGGGAGAGACACATCTTTCATTACTCTCATGAACATAGATAGTGCATTGCATAAACCAAATGACATGATGACCACCCATACAAACCTTATCTAGTTTTGAAGGAAATCTTGTAAATGTCTTCTACTTTAACTCGACATTTTGAGGACCTCATTTTAAATCTAACTTGGTGAAGTATTTCACTTGATACAATTGACTGAATAGATCATCAAACTTCGATATTGTATACCTATTTTTTAGCATAATCTTGTTTACCTCTATAATCAATGCACATTCACCAAGACTCATCAATTTTGGGCACAATTATAATGGGTGAACCACAAGGTGAGGAACTTGGTCAAATCACACTCTACTATAGTATTTTTTGCGACATCTTTTGTACTTCACTGGCTTACATAATAGAATATCTATACATTATAACATTTGGGAATGGGGAGTCTAGCCATAATTGAATTCCATGGTCCACTTCCCTCTTGGGTGGCAGAACTTTAGGTTCCTATAATATTGCCATATATTCCTACAACAACCCTTGTTGAAATAATTTCTTAATTTTAAGGCATCAATATCAACTTGGTACAATTCTATGTCAACCTTCACTTTCATCCAAAGTAGGGACTATGAATGGCTAATGACACTTAAACTCAACTGATATTTCTTGGGTTCCTTCCTATGTTCCTTCTCTAGGCATTCTCGATCTCCTAGTTTCCCCTTTGATTTGACATATAAGGTGAAACCTCTATCTTCTATTATTCCCATATTATTTACTATAACTAGCATAAGGAGGTTTATATTATAGTTCATTTCAGTGAATTACACTTCCCACCTTGCAAATCTCTCTTTTGTTAAATTAAGGTTATTGTAAATAGACACAATGACCATGGCTAAAGTACTGTGACATTTTCTTAAATTGGTTCTTGGTTCCCTTACAACTTCCCGTAAGATTCCTCAAAGAAACCTACTATGATATCAATATGATATGTGAATTTTTATAAATATTCCACTATATATCTTATTAAAACGTATCTCATAAAATTAATTGAAATATATTCTATGAAAGTTAACTTCTTTTAGATTCCATATTTTATATTTATTTATTTCTTCTTATATAAAATAAAAATAAAATAAAAATAAAATCATGCACCATCATAATAAACGCAAGGATTTTCTTTGGAAGGACCTTATAAGCATACACAAATAGCTAAAGATAATAGTGATAATAGTCGAAATCACTATTTGTCACTCAAATAAGAAACCCACCTAATTATTAATTCCTCCAATCACAAAAATATAATTATAATTATTTACTTGAATAAAATTTAAAAATTAATACCGAGAATGATTCAACAAACAACCACGTTAATGAAGAGATACGAGTCAAGTCAAAATCAATTTAAAAGAAATTAAAAAAATAATAATGATATGTTAATATCCCATCATAAACAGCGTAAGAAACTTAGTCATTCAAAACCATCTAAAACAAAGCTTACATTGAGTTAATTTTTTGAAGCACAGTGACAATATTACAAGGACTTCAATGCCCAATAGAGAAGTGTCATAAAAATTTCTAATTAAGCTGTCAATTTAAATTGTTATGTCTCATATACTAAAGTCTCTTCTCTTTCGTCCAACCACTTGTTTATTGGAAATTAAAGGAATATGAAGCCATTATTTATTCTCACTTGAGTTGGAGGCATAAAAGATTTATATCTTATAGATGAAATATATTTTATTTATATTGAAATATGTTTTAAGTGTTGGATATGTTTTATGTTGTGAACAGTATTGGGTTTACCAATATTTAAAGGGTAAGGCTCTCTTTGATGTAAGGTCTCAATTAGACCTCATACTCTTTGGTGTAGGAGTCACATCGAGAATATGACATGGTTGTCATCTACTTAAATATTTGTCTTGGCTTTAGGTGTTAGCAAGAGAGAGAATCACATACTTGCATTTGAAAAACAAGTGTGTCCCATGAATGTTTAGTTGCAAGTATATCAACATTATTCTACTACGGAGGGGAGAGGAAGTGCACCTCTGAAACAGAAGAAATAGTAACACTCTACTAGAAATACATATACAGAGAAAAGATTCATCTAAAATCTAGCAGAATGGTCCACAAATATGCAACGAACATTACAACACATTCTCAATATGATAAGCACTAAAATTATTGAAATAGTTCAACTACTTTAGTAGAGGTGAAAAAAATGTGAATCATAAACATTTAAAGAGTAGTGATTACAAATATTCACAATCTATGTATGTAAACATGATGGAAATCAGAATTGAAATATTAAGTAAAAGTACCAAGATGCATGTATACAATGAACATCACTTGCTCTAATAGTGAAGCGTTGAAGCCACTGCTTGCTTCCCAAAAGTACTCACTTTGTCCCTTTGATGCTTTATGGGAGAAGCTAAGGTGAAATGTCATTTACTTGTACAATGAGGCTGTAGATGTAACCAATGGTGTGATCATGCACCTCTCTTGTGACTCTTGGACTACCCTCATGACTGTTCGACTTCCCTATCACTTTTCAACTCTCACATGATTCTCTACAATTTGTACATGTCCTTTGGACTTCCAATGTACAATACATTTCAAATAAGAATTTACATAAAGCACAAAATTATGTGGCACATGATGACTCATTAGATGAAACGGATGACATGGTGATGTTAAGTCATTCTTTTTTGTTGCTTGCTTTGTGTTTTCTTAAAGATAGAACATGATATCCTCTCCCACCTCCATATGGCTAAAGATGAGGAGTCTTTAGTGTTATTATATATTGAGTTGTTGTTGCAAACTTATGTCCCTTTACCTCCTCTTAATTGATCAAAATTTATTTTCAACTTCAAAGGTGTCTTCTAGCATGGTCTCCTTCTCCATCTCCTTCTTCATCATCGTGTCGCAACATTATAGAGTGCTTGTATCTGCAATTCACTCATGATAAGATCACATCAATTTGATAAACCCCGTAGTCTAAGATGTTGCATGATGATCCACTAACTGAACTAGAACTAGGTGTCAGGCTAAGGGCGAGAATTAGTGACTGCACAATTACACAGCTCAAGTAGTCAAGGGTCAGGTTTGAGCCTTGTGACCATACACTACACAGTTCAAGCTAAACTGAGATTGAAGATTATATAGTTGAGTGATTCAAGGAGTAAGGCCAAGGTATTAAGTATTGAGATTCCCACTTCATAGTGATGGAAGGACAAAAAGGCTAGGTGATTTCACAAATGCAGAGTTTGAGGAGCTTAAGGCTTAGGCTTAAGGATTGATACTGTGCAATGTAGAGTTCAGGGTTGACTAGAGAGGTACATTGAGAAGTTTTGGAGCTGAGGGGATGGCCTTGAGAATAGATATTGTGGAGTGCATAGTTCTCGGAGGCAAGGCAACTACATGAGGTCCAAGATTGCACAGTGCGTAGTTGAAGCTAGCTGAAAGAGGCTGAGTGGCTTAGTGAGGGATTTTTCCTAAGTTGACTAAGTGTCAGATCAATGAAAGAAATATTGGAAAAATCATAACTTTGAACATGATCACACACTTAGATTATTTGACGACACAACATTGAACACTCAGAACACATGAACAACAACCACACCTTAATGCAACAAACTTGCGATGACTTACACGAAGTGCAACACCAAATATACACTTTTTGATGACCATAGCGACACTTGTGCGAGAGTGATTGAAACATTGGAAATGAGTGTGAGAAATGTTTACATGGTAAGGCCAACTAATTTACACAAAGACTACCCTCGAAACCACCAAAACTATATTTTTGCATTGTGCGACACTTCACATGCTAAAAGACAACACTTTGATTTTCTTGCAAATGGGGCAAAAGCATTTAGAGAAAACACATGCAATAACTCTTAATGCTTACGATGACAACATGCAAAGTAAAAGTATGCTCCAAAATTTGGGTGTACACCAAAATTTTGGAGGATGTTGTAGCAACTAAAAAAGTTCTTGACAAATGGTGTAATATGATTGATGGCCCTAGGAAGATTACACAAAGGTACTTATCACTAGTCCTAAAGTCAAAAGGGTCCAAAAAAGAAAGAATATCAATAGGTTTTTATCAATGGTTTTTATCAATATGGTTTCTTCTTTTTAGTGGTTTCATGAGACATCGTTTTATGGTCCATTGTATTGTAATTCTATTTAAGTAACTATGGTTATATTATAATCTAGGGTTAATGGATTGGTGTTTTATATTTTACTATAACATTGTAAATAAACATAATGCAGGGGAAAATATTATGTATAGATTCTAAACATTCTTTTTATGTTTTAGATTTTGTTACAAAAATAAAATTTCTATGCTAAAAACCTATTTGCAACAATTAATTATACAAAATTAAAAACAACATTAAATAATATTCTTACTAAATATATTACTTTCTAACATTAAATCTCCTTCCTTCACCTCTAATTTGACACCTATGATCTCCATTTCATTTCCCTTTATCTCCAATTTGTCTCAGGTGTCTTCCTCTTCTCTATCTGCAGTTCAACCCATTGAATGAATCGCCTTCTCTTCCAAATCCTTGGATTTGTCCTCTCCTTCAGGGTCATTTGGTTTCAATGTTGTTACCCCCATTAACATAAGAGTGTAATGCCATTCATCTCCTTAACCCATTGCTCAGTCAGATCTCATTGTTGTTAATGATATTTCCATCTGTCATCTCTGTAGTCTTAGCATGTCGGTTTCCAACATATCTCCCCTTTGTTTGAAAACCTTTATTCCTGAGTAATCATGTGAGGTTTGATCCTCCATTCCAATTGTGAACTCCCCTTCAATTATCTCTAATTGTAATTTCCTCTCTTCCCCTTCCTATGAATCTAACCCTACTTCCCTCAATAATAATCTAAAATCTTATGATATTAATTATAACAATTCTTCTCTTATTATTAATAATAATACTTCCCCTTTTTATAATCATAATTCCCCATTATTAATAGTAAGTTCACCTCTTATAATATTTATTCTCTTATTACTAATAAGAATACTTCCCGTTTTGGGAATGAAAAATCATCCATAACTAATATAGCTAACTCTTCCTCTTTTACTATCAATTCTGACCTTCCCTCCATGGTTAATAATACTAACCCTCCGTTAAATATTATTAATTCGTCTTTTTATACTAAGAATTATTTCTCCTCTAATATTATTAGTAGCCCCTCTTGTTTATCTAATAACAAAGTTATTAATACTTTTAACTTTATATTAGATTATCATTTTCCAATCTTCTAAAAAAGGTTTAAAGTTCGTTATTTCCCCAAAAGGATTTTGATTGATGATATCATGTGTTGTATTGAATTTTGTATTAATGACTTACCTAATAGAACTAAGGAAATTATTAGACAAGACTAAGTTATTTTTCCTAGAAGGGCTAAGCCTCATGAGAACAACATTACTAGGAGAGAGTTCCTCTCTCAAAAATCTCTTAAGAATAATCCTGACATTGTTATTTTTAAAGAAAATAAAGGTGGAGTTGTTGTGGTTTTAAACAAAAAGGAATATGTGAATAAAATGTTGGACCACTAATAATAGTGGGAGATACAAGAAGCTTCATAAGAATCCTCTCAAAAATGTATCGAGAGAAGAGGATAATGCCATCAAGTTTGATAATTTCCTTAGCCAATTTAGTAAAATGTTGGTTGAAAATAATCCCCTCACCTGTAGAATCTATTACATTCCTTAGGTTAATGAGGGTGCCCCTTTGATACCCATTGTTAATATGATCGGGGGACCCACCTATCTTCTAGCCATGTTCTTCACTTAAATGTTGAAGCCATTGGTGGGCCTCACCATCTCCTTCGTTAATGATTCCTGTTCAGTTATAATGAAATTAAAAATATCAAGTTATATCCTTTTGTTCTCTTATTTAGTGTTGATGTCATTTCTCTTTGCACCAAGATTCCCATCAATGAGGATGTTAATATCATTAGTCGCATTAGTTATTCTAGCGTGGCCAAATTGGTGGGGTTATGCTTGAAATCCACATTCTTCAGCTTCCAAGATGAATTTTATGACCAAACATGTGAATTTTTCATGGGCTCCCCCATCTCCTCGGTCATTGTAAACGTTTTCATAGAAGAATTTGACACCAAGGCCTTAGTCTCCGCACCTTTCTGAAGTTTTAGAAGTTGTTTTTTGAGGATACTTGTGTTGTTTGGTGCCATGGTCATAAAAGGTTAGAGTTATTTAAGCAAAATCTAAAGAGTCAATATGACTTTGTCAAGTTTACTATCGAGGTTGAAAATAATGGTATCCTTCTATTTCTTGATGTTCTCCTTTCGAGGAATGATGAAGGTTAAATTTCACATTACGTATTTCGTAAGAAGACACATAGAGTAGTGCCTCCTTGTTGAGTACATCAACATCCTTCATAAAAATTAGATTGCTTAAACACTTTGGCCACAAGAGAATTAACTATCTCCGACGAGAGTCACCATAATGAGGGGAAAACCCACTTGTTTGATGCTTTCGTAAGAAATGGTTATAAGAGGTGTCGTGGCGACAAGGATTTCCATAAAGCCAGTCAAGTTCCTCGGCCAAATAGGGACCTTGTGGATCTCATCCCTAGATTTCAACTTCCCTATATTTAGGGAAACACTCATAGGATTACTTGCATTTTAAGGATGATTCAGATTTTAGCATCCTTCAAACCACTGAATACCATTCAAGGTATGTTGAGGTTTGTTAAGGATCCTATTGACCTTTCTAATGTGAAAGGTGTCTATTTAGTTGTGTGCTCATGTGGTGCTCAATATGTGGGTGAGATAGGTCGATCTATTACGAAAAGGATTCAATAACATATTGTTGACATTATACATTGTCAGTCTCATTCCTCTGCATATATACATATATATCTTCGGCTGTAACATATTTTTTTTTGTGTTAGAATTCAGCGATCTAAAACGTTAGAGCCTATAAATATTTAGAATTTTGATTGAACTTTGTTTATGTTATCGGTTAATTTAAAAGGGAATAAAATCATTTCTTTATAGTAAATTTGTATTTATTTTTCAAAATTTATAATAAATTTTTATTAATATATAGCTTGAAAACACATTTTTGCTAATAGGAGTATTAATGGCTTTAATGTGGTGTCTTGGGGTTGTTCTCATCATCTTTAGAATTGATGGACATTCATGTTAAACCAACGTTGCTCACCCGCAACATGCAAAGTCAGATATGGCTCTATCTTTGAAATTTGGAAATTTATCTCTGAAATTGGGTTTATGAGCAGTTTGTGCATTTAGTCGGCAGTGGTTTTAATGAAATTCAGTTGATGTCTAGACATGTCAACTTCAGTATTGACATGTTTGTGTACTTCCTTGAGTATTTAGTGTTTCTATCCGAAGAATTCAGAGTATGGTCATGTGTCTCGATGTGCTCTTGGTTCTCTCTATTTTCGAGGATTCTTTATAAGTTATGGCTTCTAAGTATCATGTGTTTATTTTTGGTTAATTGTTTTGGGGTGTCTAGGATATTATTTCACTTACATTATTTCCTAAAGGATTTCTCACATTCTTCCTTTGGTAACGTGCAACACAACATTTCTTTCTTTTCAACGTTTCTCTAGACAAAACATTTCTCATGTTGCTCCCTACAACATGATTGCGTGATTGGAAGGGAGGGATGACCATTTAAATTAGTTGGATTAAAACTAAATAAAGTATTGATTTTAAACTTAATATATGGAAAATACACACTAGTCCACTCATAGTCCAAGAAAACGTGTAAATATTAAATTATTTAGTAACAAAAAAGCCTTCATTTTGTCTCTCTTGTTAAAGCTAGAGATTTTAGAAGCTTTTAAACATAATTCTATAATTCAACTTACAATCCACAAAAAGTAGCCATTTTCAAGTTGAATATTAAATTATTTTAATATTAAAAAGTTTGGACTCTTTCTTGGTAGAGATTAGGTGGAGATGTGAGAAGATTTCAAACATAATCTATAATTGATTCGTGTGGACCATACCCACCTTCATTTTCTATGAAAAGCATGTTTGACATTTTCAATTTGTTTTGGTTGATGTGATGATAGTAAAAGTGTGTGAAAGGTTTAGCTTAAAGTTCGATGGAACTTCTAGAAAGGAAAAATAAATTAATAATTTGCATACCCCCACCTTCTTTATATATTATAATGTGTTAAGTGACTATGTTCAACTAAATTATATATGCTGGTGTATATCTATGCTTGCGTAACTGAAGATTGTATCGAATAATTAGCACCGTGCATTACTCATTATAATACATGTCATATTATTTGTTTAAACTAGGGTATTCATCTTTATGATAATCATTTGTACCTTGTGGGTATAATGCTTATTCCTTTCAAAACTATTTTGTATTAATATAGGGTTTATGTCATGTTGGTGAAAAGGGATCATGCTTTTTTAAGCCCTTAGAGAAGTTCTTAACTAGAAAAGTCATGATCAAGAATATAAATAAATTTCTATTGTGGCACTTAAATATTATTATAAATTTTTCTTTTTACTTATATAATTAATATTGATTTTTATGTTAATGGTGGAGTTTTCAATTAGGAATGTCGTGATCAATAATATAATTAAGTTTGTTTTCATTAGCCATAGAAATTACTAGCACTTAAATATTATTATTAATTTTTTTTTTTTACTTATTTTGACTTTTATGTTAATAAGGTAAAATTAATGTGATTTTTTTTTAAGTTCATTTGTTTCTAAACCAAGATTAACCGTAGCAATTTGATTGACATAATATATGGTTTGAAATTTTATGAAGGCATGACCTTGTTTCACTATATTTTTTCATTCTATAATAAACAGAGCAATTCAATTAGTCTCAACCTTATTAATTAATTCTTCACTTGAGACATCGTTCTTATTGTTAAGCGATTTTTCACTACCTATTATGGAAGCAAATCAATGATAAATAAAAGGATAGATGTTTATTTCGAGAATGATAGATGTTTATTTGAATTCCCCAAAGGTTTACAAAATATCAAAAATAAATGTTGATGATTGAGAGAAGAATGTGATGATTGTATGATAGTGGTCTTTAGCATGATAGTGGTTTTTAGCTTTTGTTTGTATTAGTCAATTGTATTCTAGTTCCATCATTTCATTAACAAGCCAATACAAAAAGAAAACAAATAGAACCTTCATCATCCTTCATTTATTATAATCAATAATATAAATTGACATGCAAACAAAAAATAATTTAATATTTTACAAATACTAGTGTAACAAAGCTTCCAATACTTATGAGTCGATCCATGAAAGGAATGGTTACTTATGGTTGATTGAAGGATCGTTAAGGAAGTTTAGGGTTCGACATTCCATGACATTTGTAGATGTAGCAATGATTATATAGCTAGGAACAAGTTAAATTCATGTGTTAATGTTATTCTTAGTATGTTTAGGTGTATAATTTGGCATAGTTGGTATAGAAACTAAATAGTAAGGTAAGAAAGTATAGTAGGTAGTAGATACTTAAAATCTTATACTGTAAAGTAGTTGTTCCAATGACTTTTTATATGCCACGACACACTACTGGAGGAGGTTGGATAGGTGAATTCAAACACAACAATATTTATTAGGAATTATGTGGAGTAAAAGAACCATAACACCTTAAATCACCTACATTTGGGCATGACAAATTGGACTCCCACAACAATTCGAAATAACTATACTTTTAATGTTATAAATGGTAGTTACCCATGGGTTCTCACATCATTTTGGGTATTCAACATTATTTTTCAATAGAAATACTAGTATGAGTGAGCCTAAGGCATAATCCCTAGTAATCGTAGAGTCTAGATGGTTCAAGGTGTTACAAAGCATCTCAGTACCAATAATCACTAATGGAGACAAATTAATTAGGACAATGTAGAATAGATTTTGTTGAGAGAATCTCTAACAACTAATGGCTACTACACCTATTAAGAGAAATAGGGCTAACTCCAATGAAATTCATTTTCCAAAGGAGGATAATTTCCAAAACATAGGAGTGTTATGAGTAATATATGGGAACACATTCTAGGAAAACTACCACAAGTGAAATTCATGTAGTTAAATATCTAATATGAGTAGAAATTCCTAGAGTTATGCTACAGAATTTATTCTCAGATGATTGTTGCAAGAGACAATACACGAACATTTTGGCCATGGGAATGGATTACAACACTATATAAGTATCATATCATGGCATTGTTCGATACCACAATTTTTTGTTGTGAGCCTTACATTAATTCCGACATGAGACTTCGGTTGAGTAGGTTGCATGGTGGTTACCTTTGGCTTGCCCTTGTGTAATTGGTTAATGAAGATGTGATGTAATTGGTGTCATGCCTTCTAAAAACAAGGGAGGACCTAGAGGTTTCAATAAAATCATAGCACCTACCAGCTAACTATGTGTATGGAATATTTAGTGCAATGATGGATTCCAAAGGTGTTGCTAAATCATCCTTTGTTAACCCTATAGTCCAATTTATAACATAAATTATAGTTGGGAAGGTCATTTGAAAATGCCAAATGGATGAATGCCCTTTGGGAATTATCCTAGCATGATATCGTTGCATCCATGCAATTAATATGAAATAATGTGGATAGATGATGAGTGATTTTATCGAATATTGTTTGGATGTACAGTCATAGGAAAAGAATTCCATTATTCACGACTTCTTTTACTAATAGATAAGTGTTAGTGTCAGTGTCTTCACACCACCATCAGTGATAAAAATTTACTCTTTTGCATTTCATATTAGGAGTCCCATTCTCGTCAGTTGCATTCCATTAAGTCATGGATTTATTGATGGTAGGGTTCATTTTAGTTTTTTCCCTCATGACATATATGTGATGACCTCCTTTCATACTTTTCAGTCAATGATTCATGCTTATTTTCAATTCATTTCATTAATTAGGTCTTATGGCTTTTAGTCTCATTACGTTTTAGGGTTTTACCATGGTCAAATTTCAATGACTATTATTAATAATGGTTAGCGGACTCCTAAGGATGATAATAATGATCATAAAAGTACTAATCCCTTAATTTGTAAGCTTAAGAAGGTTCTCACCTCAAAACTAGTTCTGAGGTGAGAATAGAGCATTTGTATTTTATTGTTAAATTTCATGTAATTTTATTGATCTCATATGTAATAAAAGGTTCCATGATGCTTCTGGTCAGCTGGTGATATTGCCAAGTACATGCCACTGCAAGAGTCAAATAATTTGAGCGTCAGTCCACCTATCAAAGCAAAAAGTCAAATATCAAAAAAACAAAGTATTTTAAAAAAAGCACACAGACATTACAAAAGTGGATTTTCACCATCAAGAATTAAAAAGTGAAAGTCATATAAAGCCTTTTCCTCTATTGACCATTTCATTGCTAGAGTTGAAGTCAAAAGTGCTAACGGAGAGCCAAGAACACAATTTTTTAAGTGTCATTGAGTAAAGGTGAGCAGTTACTGCATTTTTGAAGGAATTCTGACTAGCGCTATGCATCAAAGACTGGCACTGCACACTTGGCAGTCACTCTTAGTGTAAACATACACGGGCGTTATGCACCTGGCAGCCAAGCCCCAAATCGCCCCAAATCACTCGAAGTCCCCCCAATTTACTTAAAATCATCTAATCTTACCTCTTTGCAAGTAAGTACATCGGTGTTTCTTGTTGAAAAGGCTTTTTACATCAAGTTTTGGTGATCCTTTCACTCATAAAGTTAAAACCCTAGTATTCGCGAGACTGTCTCCTAAAATTTAAAAGCTCACTCTTTTATTGCTTTCCTATCTCATCCATTTGCTACTGTTTCCTAAACTCCATTCCCTTGTATATTTTCCCCAAATCCCATTCCCACATACAAATTTCCCAAACCCTACTCACTGCCTAAATCCCATTCACTCTCACCTACTCATTCATAAATTCTCTTCATACTCATATTTCATTTATCCACCCTATCTTTTCATGCACCACAAGTGATCACAACAATAAAAACAATGGAAAGAGATAGTGAATATGAGCTTGAAGAAGATACCCTTAATGACAGTTCTAGGGAGAGAAACATACAACACACGAAGCCCCATAAAGGAGGAAGGATTATCAGAGAGGAGCCCACCAATTTGAGGGAGTTGCAAGCTTGCCCACTTGCCATTTCTTGTTTTAAAAACTAGTCATGTTTTTGTTTTTTTGAAATGGTAGAAAGGTTTAAATTTCATCATGAGTTGGCAAGATTGTTTGTGACACTTTTGGACAACAATGAAGTAAAACTTTCTAGAATTACGTTCATGTTATCACTAGCTGTCATTTCAAAGGCTATAGGTATTCCAGATGTGGGTGAAAAATGGAATAAAGATCAGGATATTGATAGGAAGTACTATGAGCCTTACATCAAGGCTAGATACAAAGACAAACTCAAGAGAGTATTCCCCTTCAAGTTTTTGGAAGACAGGTTTGCTCCATTGATTTAGATCATTATCAAGTATTTCACTTGTGAAGGTAGGCTCTCTTGGTTATATGCCTACCACATTAGATTGCTGATGCATTTTACTAGAGTAAGAATGATGAATATCCCTTACTTCATGTCCAGAAACATTGATAAGATGACACTTTTTGTAAAGAAGAAACCATATACCCAGCAATTGAATAGCATTTACCACTACTCGTTGATTAAAATCATTGTTCTACATCAGTTGAACCTTCTTAACACACCATGGGAGACATTCATTTCTCATGAGATGTTCCAATGCCCACAAATCTTTTCATCAGTGCATCATGAAAAAGCTGGATCTTCAGGACATGAAAAGGTCAAAGAGACAGAAACTGTTGGAGTGCCAGTGTTTGTGACATATGAGAGGGGCACTAGGAAGTTTTTCATAACTGCTAGGTGAGTATTATCTGCACAAGGTGTGGAAGGGGTCTCGCCTTCATCATCAGGCTACAAGAAAATGCTATCTTCACGAGGAGTGGAAGGGGCTTTGCCTTCTTCTTCAGCTAAATAGGTACAGGTTGAGAAGAAAAGCAAGGGCAAAGGCAAAGGCAAGAGAAATATGCATAAGAAGGATCTTAGTGATGAGTAAGAAAAAGATTTTGAGCTTGTTGATCATGAGGAGACACAAGGAATTGATGCCATTGACTTGGAATCTCAAGATTCAAAGACTGCCAAAGATATAATCATAAAAGAACAAGAGGTTGAGATACAAGCCTTGTCAAACAACTTAGAGAGGGCTAAGTGGGTAATCAAATATCTAGAGCAAGAAAACAAACAATTGACCGACAAGCAAGTCCTCATGGACCTACAAATGATCAAAGAAAACTGGCAGAGGGCCAAGGAGGAAAAGGTCAAGTTGACTTCAATTGAACAAGAGATTGAGAATCACAAGGAAACTTGGCTTGAGAGGGTTAATATACACCTTGAGGTGCGGATTGAGAAGGCCAACAGAGACAAGAAGATGCTTCGCCACATGGCCTAGCACTACATGACCCGCAACAAGATCTGCAACATAAGAATGACGAAGCTTAAGGCTAGGTTGAGGAAGGCCTTAAGGAGAAAAAAGGAGCAAGATAAGTTGAATATCTTGGCAGAAACCTTCGTAACCCATCAAAACAAATAATGGTCATGCCTTGTGCCAAATTTGGGCAAGTTTTGATAAAATTTTGTCATTTTGAAATTTTGAAATTTTGAACACAGAAAATTGCCCTAGGTGCACAACGCCATCGGTGCTACGCTTTTCACTGGAGGACTTTTTGAAGAAATGGATTATATATGTGGATTTATCATGATGAGAGCATCAAACCCAAAAAATCTCAACTGTTTTGGGGAAAAACTAGGTCACCTAAAGGTCAAACAACTACCAAAAAATGATCTCTCTGCCTCTTTTTGGACACGGAGAAGCAACCTTGGGAGATTTTTGTTTTGAGGGGGCAAATGACCTCCAAACACAAAAATTCAAGATTTTATACAAACTGATAGGAATACCTTTGAAATGAGCTATCTTGGGCTCTATTTTTCTAAGTGGAAGGCCTCCAAAATTGGGTCTGAAGCGGTGCTGCACACTTAGCCAGTGGCACTGCGCATAGAGCTAGTTTGCCCAAAAAATCTAGTTTTCGCCTAGTTTCTATGTAGGTTGACTTTTTATCTCCTCATGGATGAATTTATTATTGTAATTAATGCTATGCTATGTAATTTTAATTGTGAAATGAGCTTAGAGGGTGGATTCATCAGTTTGAGTTGGTTTGGGGGTTAATGAATCAGTGTCTATGCTTAGAGAGGTAAGTTGTTCCACTGCCTATATTCCTATTCCTTATTTGGAGGTGGTTGTAATAGTTACTTATCTCTTGGATTCGACCCCTCATGGGTATCATAGGTGGTTCGATGTCTATATTATGTATTTCTTCAGTCATTAGTGAAGGTTGGAATCTCTTGGATGCTCTGAGCTACATTGTATACCTTTATCAGCAGTTTGGCAAGGAAATAAGCGAGGATTTGCAGCTATTTTTATGGGATACTTGTGGTAAAGTGTTTTTGCATAGTTTCTTCTTCTATTATTATTTTTTCTCATGTGTTATGTGTGCCAGAATCTAATTTATTTCTTCTAGCTGAATGATATCAAGATAGATAGGTAGAATACATTGTTTACAGTGCTCTGCCTTGGGAAAGCATTCCATTTTTTATGTTTTCTACTGTTTGAGAAGGATACATGAAATTTTCATGCCCTCCTCAGCTCCTCACCAGTCTTAGACCTCTCATCTCATTCAATTCCAAGTCCCAAAGCACCTACCGACCTTGCCCCATAGAACACCCTGCATCCTCACTTGATTTCCCGGACCCAAAGTTGCTGGCTCCATTTGATCCAGCAACAAAACTAACAAAATCAGTCAAAAACCCTAGAGCTACTATACCTAACCTAAAATCCATATTTGATCACGTCATTTTGACTAAGATTCGCAAGGAGAGAGCCCTCTCCCGACCTGGTAAGGCTAGCTACCAGGTTAAGCTTGCTTTGTGGTTATCCTAGGATTGCCTCCCTTTAGCCTGAGGTCAATCTAGGCTATAACGTAGTGGCGACCATACTGGGGCAGAAATAAAAATCACCCCAGTACTACTAAGAAATTATGAACTTTTGGATGATAAGTTTAGAATTCATTAGGCTGAAAAGTGGAAAGTTGTAAAACGATATAAAAATTTTGAGAACTTTGAACACATTGGCTTCAAGGAGGTACATCAAGTCTAATCCTGATCCTAATCCTCCTCCTGTATTTGAAAATCCTAATCTCATTCTGAGGATACGTAGACAAGAAATTTCACCAAGTCCTAGACCCGTTTTCAGATCTCATTCATGCCCAGTAGAGTTGTTGTTCTTGAAGATCTTGCTTTTGACGAATACTTTGGTCTCTCCGTGTTTAGAACCACATATGATAGTGAATTGTTGGACATAGTTTCAGACCCAGAATTCACTAAAGATATTGAAATCCAACGAGCCAACTTGTTAAGTAACCGAAACCTTCAGAATTCCCCTTTGTCATCCCTCACCACTAATAGAATTCCTGAACTCTCTAACTCAACTTGAACATCTCTTACCTTGTCATCGTTTCCCCATATTTCTGAAAATCATCCCTCGTCTCCATTCATACCCTCACTCCCTCATCAGCCTACCATTACCCCTCAAATACACATCACTTATGCTACATCAATGATTCTTGTTGTCATAAATCCTCCTCTTTCCACAAGATCAATTTCAAATCTGCCTCGAGTCATGGCTACCAGATATGCACCACTCATTCTGCCTTGGAATTTGGATGATATGCCCATTGATTACCAAAAGTAATATACCTCAATTCAATGCCACCCAATGTATCACAACATAGCAGCATGTTGACTCGATGAATGACTTCTTTGACCTTCATGAGGTAGATGCAAAAAATGTGTCCATGAGATTATTTGTGCAGAGTTTTGGAGGCGAGTTTCGAAAGTGGTTCAGAGCACTACCAACAGGATCTATCAATACTTTGCCAGTTCTCCATAGAAAATTCTTGGATCGATGGGAGGTAAAGAAAAATCCTCTCCAAATTCTATCTCAGTATGAAAATATCAAAAGGAATGTAGGTTAAAGTGTCCAAGATTACTGTGTAAGGTTGAATGCAGTTTATAATGCTATTCCAGCTAACATTAAACCATCAATGGGGTTAGCATTGATCAAATTTCCAGATAGTTTTGATGCTGATATGGCATATTAGTTGCGAGAGAGAGATCTTACCACACTTGAGGAGATGCAGAAGAACAATGTGAGTGTAGAGGAAAATTTGCTGGCTAAAAAAGCAAGGATGAAAACTAAAAAGAAGGTGACTATAAAGGAAGAAGCATCTTCCTCAGATGTTTACGTAGATAATATTCTACGGAAAATTGAGAAGGTATTTGATCGATTCACAATTGCAGACAAGCCTGAAACAATGATCAAAAATCCCAACTTTAGAGGACAACAACAACCCCAATTCAGGATTAAACGAAGGGAGTAGAGGGCACAAGATCAGTCATCGCAATAGTAGGTCAGAATGCCTTTGCAGCAAAACTATGTGCATGGAATAGAGGATGAAGATGATGATGATACACTGGTAGAGGCTAATCATTTCTTTACTATTGATGGTTTTCCCATCTTTCTGACGAAAGATGAAGAATATTCAGAGGTCCCAGATGCTCAAAAGGATGAAGATTACATACTAGAAAATGAGGCAGTTTTGGAGGATGAGTCAGATGATTATCAACGAGGATATATGAACGCGTTGACAACATAGTAGAAAAAATATTCATTGACAAACGGAGATGTACCAGTCAGTCCAATTCAAAAGAGAAAGGAAGCACAACCCAAAAATGACTCCTCAAACATTCAGAAGAGAGGGAAGGAGCCTGCTGACCCAACTTCCATCAAAGGATCATCTACAAATAGAATTGCAAATGAGAAGACCAATCAGCAAAGTGCAACAAAAGAAAATGTCAAAACGAAGGACCCTCTAGTCAAAGAGGTAGATAAAGTTTTAGCTTTTAGTTCAGAAAATGAGATTGCTAAATTAAAAGTTTCAGTTCCTTTGACTGAGTTGATGAAGAACAACAACTATAAACACCAAGTGTCCAAAATTTTGAACATATATCCTTTATCTGATATGGTTAATGTAGAAGATGATCACCCTGAGCTCATTTTTGACCCTGCCTTAGAAGGTCAATGTGAGGATAGTGAGGTTCCTCCATTTTATATAAGCCTTAGATTGCACGAGTATCTCCTCCATAATGCCATGCTTGATTCCAAAGCTTCCCATAATCTGATGCCAAAAGCCATTACGAAGATATTGGGCCTGGACATTACTCAAAAATATCATGACCTGTATTATTTCGATTCGGGTAGAGTTCGTTGTATCGACCTTATCAAAAACTTGGTGGTATCTTTACACCAAAACCCAACAAAGAATGTTCTGATGGATGTGGTTGTTGCGAACATTCCACCAAGGTTTGGTATGCTTTTTTCCAGATCATGAGGTGCAAATCTTAAAGGGACCTTACAACTATATTTCTCTTATGCTACCATTCTCGTGTTTGGCCAATTGAGAAAGCTATATAGGGAGAAGGAAATGAAGTACATGATCACAAGCAAGGAGAAACCTCCTAATCATCCAATTAATGCTGTACATATAGATTTAGAGTTGTTTTTATTATATTTAGAGAGTGGTTTGAATGATGTTGGTAGTCAGTTAGTTGAAGTAGAAGATGTGCTAGAGATTTCAGAAAATTTCAGAGCAGTCCTTGATCAAGAAAGACACAAAATTGCAAGTACCTCTGAGCAGTCCACATACCAGCAGCAGAGAAAAGACAGTGAACAACAAAAAAATGAAGAGGTTAGTCAAAGTAAGAAAGAGGATGAAACAAAATTTCAACATTTAGAAGAACAAGCAGGTCTATGGAGCATGGATTTTGATGGAGCCGTGGGTAAGGATGGTGCTGGCATAGGGATTTGGATTTGCAACCCTGTTTTCGAGCCAAATAAGGTCTCTAGTAACATTAGAATTTGTTCATATAAATTGGCCTTTGACTATTCTAACAATGAAGCTAAATATGAAGCGCTGATTGCAGGTTTGAAAATTCTCAAAAAGATGAATGCCGAAAGGATATCAGTTTATGGAGTTTCAAAACTGATAATCAAGCAAGTGAAGGGTGAATATCAAGCCAAACACCCCTGGATGAGGGCCTAAAAAAATGCATTTTTAGATATATTAAGGATGTTTCCAGATTATACCTTGACAATAGTACCTTGTGCTCAAAATGTTATTGCAGATTCTCTTGCCACTGCTGCAAGTAATTTGGAGATTCCAATGAATTCCAACAACAAATTTGAGATCCATGTCAAACATCACCCTGCTATTCGGGACAATTTAAAGTATTGGCAAGTGTTTTGGGATGATAAGGAGATCGATACCTTTTTGTAGAATGAAGGGAACTACAAGGATGTTTCCATAGTTGTTAACTATGATATCAATGAACTAGATATTATGGTGAATCAGATGGAAATATTGCAGCTGAAGGACAACATTATCCCTAAATGTTTCATACCTTTAGAAGAACTTTTCGATCAAGATGATGTGGCTACAAAGCCAAGCTTGGTGCCTATAGACAAAGGTGTTGAGGATGTTAATCCTGGAATAGCAGATAAGCCCAAGTTTGTGAAATTGTCGAAGACATTGTCTCCCGAGGTAAAGTCTAAATATGTTATATTGTTATCTGAATTTGTTGACGTGTTTGCTTTGGATTATTCAGATATAAAGGTGTATAACAAAGACATAATTCATCACACTAGTCCCATGAAGCCAAATTAGAAGCTGTTCCAACAGAAGCTGAGAAGAATCAATCCTAAGTTGTTGTCATCCATTGAAAAAGAGGTAAACAGATTATACAAGGCTGGTATAATTGTCCCAATCAGGTTTTCTGATTGGATTTCGAATCGTGTTCCTGTGAGAAAGAAGATTGGGGAGTTCATATTGTGTATCGATTTTCAGAATCTAAATAGTGTGTCATTGAAGGACAATTACCCACTATCAAAGATGGATCATATCCTCCAGAGAGTGGTTGGAGCATCGCATATGTCACTAAATGGATATTCAGGGTATAATCAAATTATAGTACATGAAGATGACCGAGATAAGATTGCATTTACCACCCCTTGGGGAACTTTTCATTATGCTAAAATGCCATTTGGTTGGAGAAATGTTGGAGCCACATTTTAGCATGCAATGGACATTTCTTTTGCCAATGAAAAGGATGTATTTCTGGTTGTATATTTAGATGATTTGACAATGTTTCTAGGTTCAGATGATGAGCATCTTCACCATTTGGGGATTGTGTTTGAACGATGTAGGAAATTTGGGATATCACTCAATTCGAAGAAAAGTCTCTTTGCCATGGACTAAGGGAAGTTGCTTGGACATATTATCTCAAAGGAATCCCATCAATCCTTCAAGAGTAGAAGCAATTCAGTAGATAGATTTTCCCAGGAACAAGAAAGAGATACAAGATTTTAATGGTAAGATGAATTTCTTATGAAGATTTGTACCCAATCTAGCTGAGAATTTGAGAGAAATTACTAATATGTTAAAGAAGGACAGTGTGGTAAAATGGATGTAGGATGCCATGAAATCATTTTATTTGGTAAAGTATGCTTTTTCTACAGCCCCGATTTTGATTAGTCTTGATTATACACAATATTTTATTTGATTCTCATTTTCATCTAAGCATACCATGGCAGTAGTTTTACTGCAAAAGAGAGATTAGCTAGAAAATCCCATTGCATTTTTCAGTAGGACCATTAGAGACACTGCTTTGTGGTACAACATAATTGAGAAACAAGCTCTTGCTCTTGTCAAAGCTCTAAAGGATGTCAGAGTGTATATTCTGCACTCACACATCATATCATGTGTTCCTATTGTAGTGGTTAAGGATGTGATGGTACAAACCGATCCGAAAGGAAGGCGGGGAAAATGGATTGCAACAATGTTAGAATACGATCTGGAGATCAAGCCTACAAAGCTGGTCAAAGGACAAGACCTGGCAAGGCTAATGGCGGAATCAAATTTGCATGCTTTAGATATAAATATTATTGCAGCCATGTCTGAAGACGAAGGAGAAAGCTCCCTGATTCAAGTGTCTGAAATGTTCCTTCAGTCACCATGGTATTCAGATATTGTGTATGTACTTTAGCGCTTCTCACCACCTTCGAGGATGACAAAAAACAAAGGTAGATCTCTCGAACTCAAAGCTGCTAAATTCTGCATTTTGAATAATGCCCTTTATTGGAAGGATCTAGGAGGTGTTTTGCTGAGCTGTTTAATTGAAGATGAAGCCTAGCAGGTGATGAGTGACTTTCACAAGGGTGATTGTGGTGGTCACTTATTCTAGAAGACAACAACAAACAAAATATTGAGAGCAAGTTATTACCAGCCAACCTTATTTTTAGATGTCTACAAACTAGTCATGAGTTGTCATGAATGTCAGGTATTTCAGGGTAAAAGAAAATTGTTGCCTCTTCCTCTAAAACCAGTTGAAGTCAATGCACCCTTTCAGTAGCAGGGACTTGATTTTATCAGGGAAATCCATCCAACATTGTCAGCTCAGTACAAGTGGATCCTAACAACAACTGACTATTTTACCAAGTGGACTGATGCAATCTTGACTAGACAGACAAAAAACATGGTAATCATTCAATTTTTGGAAACAAATATTTTATCTCATTTTGGTTGTCCTAGTCAAATCATCACAAGTAATGTAGCTGCATTCAAATCCAAGAAGATGATTGATTTTTGTAGCAGGTATAAGATTACCTTGGGTCACTCTACAACATATTATCCGCAAGGTAATGGTCTTGTTGAATCATCCAATAAGTCATTGGTGAAAATCATCAAGAAGCTACTGGAAACAAATAAGAAAGGCTGGCATAAAAGTTAGTTAATTCCTTATGCCCTGATAGGGTGAGCCAAAATAAGTCCATAGGTATGTCTCCATTTGAAATAGTTTATGGCATTGACACAGTCTTTCCGACATCTCTTGCAGTTCCGGTGGTGAAACTTTTACAGGAGGCAAGTAGTGAGGAGGATGATTTTCAGCGAAGAATAAATCAAAAACCATTTATAGCAGACAAAGGAGGAAGTTTTCCAAAACACTTTCAGATTGTAGGAGAAGATCATGAAGATCTATGACCGGAAAACAAAAGCAGATATATTCCAGCTTGAGGATGTAGTGTTACACTGGGATGCTAGGAATGAAGATAAAGGAAAGCATGGTAAGTTTGAAAAATGATGGAAGGGACCCTACAAGATTGTTGCATATAGAGGACAAAATGTATTTCTGCTCAAAGAGATGGGTGGACACGAATGTTTAGGAGGAGCAGTCAATGGTAGGCTCCTAAAGCGCTACTTCTTTTAAGGTGATTTCTGAAATCATGAAGTGATCATTGTATATATCATTTTCCTTTTCATTGGAAGTGTTCAAAGGTAAACAATCATTTCAACTTGGGGCCCGAGCTGAAGGCTATAAAGTTGAGTGATTTGTATCAGTTTGTGTGTTTAATTTAGTTTGAGTCTTAAGTCAATTTGAGTCTTAAGTCGGTTTTTATAGTGTCAGTTTTAGTTTTTGAAGTATCTTGACCATATTGCCCAATGGATGAGACACTATTCTACTTGTCCCAAAGATCTATGGTTCTTGGCACCTCCAAGGAGCTACCGTCCCCATTGGAGCCAATGTTAGTCTCAGTGTCTTCACACTACCATCAGTGATCAAAATTTACTCTTTTGCATTTCATACTAGGAGTCCCATTCTGGTGAGTCGCATTACATTAGGTCATGGATCTACTGATTATAGGGTTCATTTCAGTTTTTTCCCTCATGAAATATATCTACTGGCCTCCTTTCATACTTTTCAGTCAATGATTCATGCTTATTTTCAGTTCATTTCATCAATTAGGTCTTAGGGTTTTTAGTCTCATTAGGTTTTAGGGTTTTACATAGTCAAATTTCAGTGGTTATTGTTAATAATGGTCACTAGACACCTGAGGATGATAATAATGATTAGAAAAGTACTAATTCCTTAATTTGTAAGCTTAGTAAGGTTCTCACCTCAAAACTAGTTCTAAAGTGAGAATGTAGCATTTGTATTTTATTGTTAAATTTCATGTAATTTTATTGATCTCATATGTAATAAAAGGTTCGATGCTGCTACTGGTCACCTGGTGATATTGCCAAGTACATGCCACTGCAATAGTCAAATAATTTGAGCATCAGTCCACCTATCAAAGCGAAAAGTCAAATATCAAAAAATAGAGTATTTTAAAAAAAGCACGTAGACATTACAAAACAGGGTTTTCATCATCAACAATTAAAGAGTGAAAGTCCTATAAAGCCTTTTACTCTATTGATAATTTCATTGTTAGAGTTGAAGTCAAAAGTGCTAAAGGAGAGCCAAGAATGTGATTTTCAAGTGTCATTGAGTATAGGTGCCCAATTACTGCGTTTTTGAAGGAATTCTAACTGGTGTTGTGTATCAGAGGCCAATGCTGCACACCTGGGAGTCACTCTCAGTGTAACAATACATGGGCACTATGCACCTGGGTGAGGCACTGCGCACCAGGCAGCCAAACCCCAAATCATCCCAAATCGCTCGAAGTTGCCCCAATTTGCTTCAAATCATCCAAGCTTACCTCTTTGCAAGTAAGTACATTAGTGTTTTGTGTTGAAAAGGGTTTTCACATCAAGTTTTGGTGATGCTTTCACTCATAAACTTAAAACCCTAGTATTCACCAGATTGTCTCATAAAATTTAAAAGCTCAGTCATTTATTGTTTTCCTATCTCATCCATGTTCTACTGTTTCCTAAACACCATTCCCTCATATAATTTCCCCAAGTCCCAATCACACTCCCATTCACTCTCACCTACTCATTCATAAAATCTCTTCATACTCATCTTTCATTTATCCACCCAATCCCTTCATTCACCATAAGTGATCACATCAATAAAAACAATGGAAAGAGACAATGAATATGAGCTTGAAGAAGATACCATTAGTGACAATTCTAGGGAGAGAAACATACAACACAGGAAACCTCATAAAGGAGGAAGGATTATCAGAGAGGATCCCACCAATTTGAGGGAGTTACAAGCCTATCCACTTGCCATTTCTTGTTTTAAACACCAGTCACATTTTGGTTTTTGTGAAATGGTATAAAGGGTTAAATTTCATCATGAGTTGGAAAGATTGCTTGTGACACATTTGGACAACAATGAAGTAAACCTTGCTGGAATTACATTCAACTCATCACCAGCTGTCATTTTAGAGGCTATAGGTATTCCAGATGTGGATGAAAAATGGAATAAAGGTCATGATATTGATAGGGAGTACTATGAGCCTTACATCAAGGCTAGATACAAAGACAAAATCAAGAGGGTATTCCCATTCAAATTTTTGGAAGACAGGTTTGTTGCACTGATGAAGATCATTATCAAGTACTTCACTTGTGAAGGTAGGTTCTCCTGGTTGTATGCCTACCACATTAGACTACTGATGCATTTTACTAGAGTAAGAATGATGAATATCCCTTACTTCATGTTCAGAAACATTGAGAAGATGGAACTTTTTGTAAAGAAGAAACCATATCCCTAGCAGTTGAATAGCATTTGCCACTACTCTTTGATTAAAATCATTGTTCTACATCAGTTGAACCTTCTTAACATGCCATGGGAGACTTTCATTTCTCATGAGATGTTCAAAGGCCCATAAATCTTTTCATTAGTGCATCATGAAGAAGGTGGACCTTCAGGACATGAAAAGGTCAAAGAGACAGAAACTATTGGAGTGCCAGTGTTTGTGACATATGAGAGGGGCACTAGGAAGCTTTTTTTAGCTCCTAGGTGAGTATTATCTCCACAAGGTGTGGAAAGGGTATTGCCTTCACCATCAGGCTACAGGAAAATGCTATCTCCACAAGGAATGGAAGGCACTTTGCCTTCTTCTTCAGCTAAATAGGTATAGGTCGAGCGGTAAAGCAAGGGAAAAGGCAAAAGAAAGAAAAATATGCCTAAGAAGGATCTTAGTGATGAGAAAAAGAGATATTTTGACCTTGTTGATCATGAGGAGACAGAAGGAGTTGATGTCATTGACTTGGAAACTCAAGATCCAAAGGCTGCCAAAGACATGATCATAAAAGAGAAAGAGGCTAAGACAAAAGCCTTGTCAGACAACGTAGAGAGGGCTGAGTGGGTAATCAAATATTTAGAGCAAGAAAACAAACAATTGAACGACAAGAAAGTCCTCATGGACCCGCAAATGATCAAATAAAAATGGAAAAGGGCCAAGGAGGAAAAGGTCATGTTGACTTCAATTGAACAAGAGACTGAGAATGACAGGGAAACTTGGCTTGAGTGGGTTAATATACACCTTGAGGAGCTGATTGAGAAGGCTGATAGAGACAAGAAGATGCTTTGCCACATAGCCTACCACTTGATGACCCACAACACGATCTGCAACATAAGAATGAGGAAGCTTAAGGCTAAGTTAAGGAAGGCCTTAAGGACCCAAAAGGAGAAAGATAAGTTGAAAATCTTGGCAGAATCCTCACTAGCCCATAAAAGCAACTAATGGTGGTGCCTTGTGCCAAATCTAGGCAAGTTTTGATAATTTTTTGTCATTTTCAAATTTTGAGCATAGAAAATTGCCTTAGGTGTGCAACGCCATCGGCGCTGCACTTTTCACTGAAGGACTTTTTGAAGAAATGGCTTATATATCCAGATTCAGCATGATGAGAGCATCAAATCCAGAAAATATCAACAATTTTGGAACAAAACTAGGTCACCTAATGGTAAAAAAATACTAAAAAATGACCTCTCTACCTCTTTTTGGACACACAGAAGCAGAATTGGGAGATTTCAGTTTTGATGGGGAAAATGAGATCCAAATGAAAAAATTCAAGATGTTCCCAAAAAAAAAATAGGAATCACTTTCAAATGAGCTATCTTGGGCTCAATTTGGCCAAGGGGAAGGCCTCCTAAACTGGGTCTAAAACAGCATTGCGCACCTGGCCAGTGGCGTTGCGCATAGAGCTAGTTTTCCCAAATAATCCAGTTTTCGCCTAGTTTCTCTACAAGTTGACATTTTCTCTCTTCATGGATGAATTTATGATCGTAATTAATGATATGATATGTAAATGTAATTTTGAAATGATATTAGAGGGTAGATTCATTAGTTTTAGGTGGTTTGGGGGTCAATGAATCAGTTTCCATGCTTATAGAGGCAAGCTTTTCCACTGCCTATATTCATGTTCCTTGTTTGGAAATGGTTGTAACAATTCCTTATCTCTTGGATTCAACTGATGATGGCTAGCATAGGTGGTTTGATGTCTATATTATGTATTTTTTCAGTCATTAGCAAAGGTTGGACTCTCTTGGATGCTCTGAGCTACATTGTACACCTTTACCAGCAGTTTGGTAAGGAAATAAACCCGGATTTGCAGCTATTTTTATGGGATACTTTTGGTAAAGTGTTTTTTCATAGTTTCTTCTTATGTTATTAGTTTTTCTCATGTGCTATGTGTGCCACAATCTAATTTATTTTGTCTAGCTGAATGATATCTAGATAGATAGGTAGAATACATTGTTTACAATGCTCTGCCTTGGGAAAGCATTCAGTTTTTGATGTTTTCTATTGTTTTAGAAGGATACATGATATTTGCATGCCCTCCTCAGCTCCTCACCAATCTTAGACCTCTCATCTCACTCAATTCCAAGTGCCAAAGAACCTACCTACCTCGCCCCATAGAACACCCTGCATCCTGACTTGATTTCCCGGACCCAAAGCTTCTTGCTCCATTTGATCTCGCAACAAAACCAACAAAATCAATCAAAAACCATAGAGCTACTATACCTAGCCTAAAATCCATATTTGATCCAGTCATCTTGACTGAGATTCACAAGGAGAGAGCCCTCACCCGACCTGGTAGGGCTAGATACCATGCTAAGCTTGGTTTTTGGTTATCCTAGGATTGCCTCCCTTTAGCCTGAGAACAATATAGGCTCTAACAATAAGATTATTTGAAAACTACAACTATATGTGGAGTACAATACGGATATCAGTAACTCCTTTTTGGCACCCAAGTTTATGACCATCCAACATAATTCAAATAAGGATAAGGAAAAATATATGGATAACGAATTTGGCTACTTGTACATGCAAATGCTTCAAGAAACTATAGAGGTTGTTTAGAACTCACACAACTTAGTAGAGAAGTACAATGGTTCATTGTATTTTGAAGTTGATGTGCAACATTATTTTATCTCTCTTTATGCATAGAAAAAAATAAAACTAGAGTCTCTTCCCTATTACATATGTGATTTTAATATTACATAAGTAGTAAAATGATGAATTGAATGAGTCAGGCTAAATCTCACTAAAGGTGTGGAATCCATGAAATCATGCATTATGAATAATGAGGAAATTTCAAGTTGTATGAAGAAATGAATCCTACGCAACAAAAGAGTCTACACATATCACCACCACCCTACTCCAATTTTTAACATGAATATATAAATTCCTTACACAATATATAATAAGAGGAGTAAGCCAAGGGCCTATATGGCTCTAACATCATACCCAAGTTTGTTTATATTCATGGAGCAAACGCCCACCACCCCACCTCCCAATTCCATACCACACACAACACAATCAACAACTATGTAGAAGACTTTTGGTGTTATGTGAGACCCCTAATCCAAGATTCCCAGTGACTACATTGGGACTACGAAAGTGAGTAATGAAGCCATGCATTAAGATAGCCCTAGTATAAGGCCATTGTACCAACGACCATTCCTTTCACATTGATGCCACCACCAATGCTTGTTTTGATCCAAACTATTTTCAGTTATGCTACAAGCTAATATTGAAGTACAATATCTACTTTAGTGGAAGTCCTCCTAGAAATTAGGGTAGTTTTGTTACCTATCAAAAATTATGTATCCTCAATCCTCACCATACAAAAAATAAACTAGTAGGTTTGATATAGCAACTAAATTAATCTCTTGCAATTGGGCATATGCTTCCTCTAGTTGGATCCATTAGAACTTACTATGGAAAAGTTGTTTTCTTCCACAATAATTTTCCTATGGAATAGTTGGAATTGGCACAACTGTTGTCCTAAACACTACATTAGTATTCCCCTCACACCCTCAAGGAACTTACCAATAGATACCACTCAGCTGGATAGTTGTATGCCAATATTTAGGAAAAAAATGTACAATAATTTTATACGCACAAAATATTCCATAAACATTGTGCAGTAATAGGATCAACATAAGGAACTATTTAGAGTTTTTAAGGACATGTATGCTTAATTATTTGTTATTGGCTCCCGTATTGACATTAATAGGCCATAAAACCTTTCAAAAGTCAAATAGATCCCACTTTACTTGGCTGGGAAGTCTTAAGAACTACAAGGAACACTAAATGCACCCCTACAACAACTCAAATGGAGCGTCAATCATAGTTTTCTCAAACGAATTGCTTACTTAGTCAAGCTCAAGTTTGATAAAAAAGTTTTGTCAACATAGTTGAGAAAAGTTTTTCATTATGCACATTGTAATAGGTTCCTATAGATATCACATCCCCATGAGAACAAGTAAAATTATTGGAGGTATATGTAGTAGACAAAAGTCATCCTTTGGAAAATCCTTACCACAAGGCCACACAAAGATGCTCTGGTACAAATTTCTAGCCTAATACATGATCTCAATAAATATTTGGATCAGCAAAAACTATTGTCTAATTATATCCCTGTAGTGTATGAGAGAGGAAAAACACACTAATTAGAAGTTACAAACATCTAGGTTACTACCAATGATACTATCGAAACTAGTCACAATTTAAAGCCTACACATTAGATAATGGAAACCAGAATGGCTGAAGAGTTTACAAGGGATCCTAAAAAAAAAATTAGCACTTCATCAATGATCTAAATGAAAGGTTACAGACATTGTGTAGTCTATCTGAAGGAAGGTCCCATCAATTTCCTCCATCATTCCATAAATGGAAACTATCTTGATGATGGGTGAGATATTAGTGTTGAAGGCTTGTTTCTAAATACAAGGAAATTTTTTTGACAAATTATAGGATATTTCACCAAGGTAAAAATACCGTGCTAAATTTCAAAGATATTGAAACAAGGAGGAAATGTGTTACATAAGTGATACTATGTGCTAGAGAAAAATATAATGCGTAGTGATGCCACAACGTCTAAGGAGGATTTAAAAGAAGGCAAGCTTTTCATTTTGTAACCAATTTTGTTGCAATTGTGTCTGGGGATGGAACAGTATGTTACCCATAAGGAAAATTGATGAAAAGGATGTAAAAGGATAGATTGTGTAAGATTATGTAATTCTTAGGGTGCTGAGAGAGACAAAAGAGGAGTAGAGAAGAAATATCTATAACCCCAATGTTATTCCTATTGAGCACATACATGTTGTAATGGAAGATGTAGTTGGGTTCATTCATGTAAAAATATTACTTTTAAGATTAATTAATGAGGTATATTTCTAATTTTCCCTTCAGCACGTCTTATGTTCTAGTGTATGTGTTATTTAAGTGTTTAATATGATATTTTCTATACATTTAATGAATATTCATATTCCCTTTTATAACCTAGATTATCTACCTTTTTTTTCAAATATCTCACTCCTTGCATAGGGTTCTAGTCTTAAGGTTCCAAAATTCTATATATGTCTCTAGTGAGAGTTTATCCAACCTCTATGGATTGAATGTGCTAACTCTTATGGTGTTTTTTTGGCCACAGGTATTGAAAGTTGGGTTTGATCCTCCATGCCAACACCACATTAACCCACTGAATCTTTTCAATAGAGTAGAGTGAATCATTTCATTCAATTTCCCATGGAATTGTAGTCAACATGATTTCCTCGAGTTGAATGGTAATATGATGTTGTATTTCAAGAAAATGCGTTATATACATTTTTGGGCACTTCAACCCCAATCACAAATGTCCATAAACTGAGGGCTCCTAAGTCCCTAAAAGTGTTGCTTCACTGCCTAAAGGAACAAGGTAAATTGATTACATCATCTCCCAGAAGTTCTCCACTGAAAAATGCTCATAAATGGTCAAAACTAGACCATACTAAAAGCTCCATGCAGAGGGTGTGATGCATATCACCTTCCCAATGTACATGGTGCGATGCATACTATTTCGCTCCTCTGTAGGGTGCGATGGTCGGGAATGGACAAATGGCAAGGAAACAAATGCGAGGTGGAAGATCATGGAATCTTCCAGAAGCTTCCCCTCTCACACTTGCCACTCCATTTTCGACCAGGGATGAGTAAGGGATCTTCATTCTCCAAGTGGAAGCAGGAACTATCAGAGAAATGACACTAATCAAGATCCCAAAAGATGACTCACCTCTCTGTAATCATCTATATATGGATCCCTCATCACAGAGATCCAGAAGCTAGAATTTTGTAACTTATAGAGAAGTGTTGTTGGTATTTTGGTGTACATTCACAGTGTTGGGTGATCTAGCTTTGCTTGAGGTGAAGAAGGGCTTCTTAGCTGGAGGATGATGTTGGATCAGAGCACATGGTTGTAATCTTCTTGCTACTTTTCATATGAATAAAGCTATTCTTGTTTCCTTCAATATTCTTGTGTACTTGTTTATATATGCTTGTATATGGTTACTGCACATATGATCGTGCATTATTTATGAACTTAGATCCTTGTTTCTTGCATAGTAGTATGTTGCTGTGATTCTACAGGTCCTTTTGAAGCTGAGTAGACAAAGAGCAAGCGGAAAAAATCTATCAAGAAGGAGAGGAAATCGAGCGCAAGACTCAGGTTGGCCCTCTTGGTTCTCCTCTCATCTATTTTCATAAAAGGAATCAATAGTAGACTTTGATTGTTTGTTTCTAAGATAGCCACCCATCTTAGTGGGAATAACAGCATCCGTGTGGACACTACCCCCATATAAAAAATGACAAAGATGAACAAGTGGAAATAAAATAGTTGGGGCACTCTTACTCCATCCATCCTTAGGAGGAATCTTTGAAAGGGAAGGATGATGTCGTGTTCCTAAAAGTGAAAATTTGTTTAGAAAAATAAATTATATATTTATGAGCTATTTTGTACATAGTGTTAACACCCAGGTTGTTCCCTTTGACTCTAAGGGAATACGGCCGGGGTAACCACTAACCAGTCTTTGGATTACAGCTTCTAGCCAAACTGTAATCAGAGAGGGCTCTCTCTTTAAGATTTGTCTCTGTTCTGATGGTATTTTAGGCTAGATGTGAAGCTTAACTTTTGGTTTAAATGTTTGGTTGGAAGGGTTTAGTCAAAAACGTGTATGCTCTTACCAGAATCTTGCTTGTCATTGGGCAATGGAGTCAGTGGTCCTTTGGTTTGGTGTGCTGTGTTGATACTTGTGAATGAAGGCTGCAGAGCAAGATAATTGTCTGAGGAATAATTATTTGATATTGAGGTTGGGTATGATATGTTCAGTATAAGAAAGGCAATTAAGAATCTTTCTATAAACTGAGATGAAAAGAAAGTAAATTGTTACCTGGAAGCATTTAAGAATTTCTAGATAACATTCACAACATGGAACTAAATATAACATGAGCATTTAAGAATTCATGTTTATTTTAATCCTGAAGAAAACATTTACAGCAATATAAGATTGAGCACAGGGTGCGAAGACACATATCCTGAACTATTATTTTTCTTTATTGCCAGATATGAAAGAAACATGAAAATGTAATAACATAGAGAAATAGAACAGAGTTTAAAGAAACATATCATTCCACCAGACAACATAGGGATTCTGCAATAGCACTAAGATCATCAACAAGACACGAGGGTTCTAGGAAATCACTGAGCTGAATTTGCTCTTTTTATTAAACTTTCTGAAAGTACAGAGTATACATGCCTCAGAGTAGAAATTCCCAACCCCTTATGCTTTACTAAGGGGAGTATATATACAAAATTTACATAAGAAAATATCTGAATGGAGAGTAAATGCTCCATAAATGTTCAACCAACTGCTGGAGTGTAGCCGCTGAGAGAGTGAATGCTGTAATTACTTTTAGTCTCTTAGCTGTCAGAAAATAGTCAGAGACTGCTGACTTGGTGGCTCTTGGAGTTGGCTAAGGGTACACCGCCAAAATTTGCGCATTTTTCTTTATCCTTTGGCTAGCCATCATAGTTTACATGCTGAGTCAGCATTCAGATGCTTTTAATACTTACTTTATCCTGCTGTTTGTCCTGTGTTTGACCTGGAGCTAGCAGTGAGTGGACAGCTGGAGCTACCGTGGTAGAATTCAAAGCATTGATTGCCACCAGTCTTCCTTAGGCATCTGATGCCTCCTAATATTTATTAAGGTCTCATCAGCCTCTGTATATTTGAAGAAATTAGGAGGAGTCTCAAAAAGGTGGCTCACTTCATTTTCAATGAAGAATAGGCCTCCCAATTTATCATATAAACTATGTCCTGAGGGCAGCCCTGTTTGTTCAGATGTACTGCCAGATGCAGTAATCTGATTCTCAATGTATGTTACCATTCTGTTGGAAAACTGCTCCTGGGAGACCAATTTTCCTGCACTAGTTAAGAGGCTGGGCAGGCCTTTTGCTTGCAGTTCTGCCATCTTGACCTTAAATTCCTCCACATCTGCTGTCATCTCATAACACTTCCTCTCCACCGCCTCTAAATAACTTCTGAGAGTGAGCACTTTCTTGGCAAGGAGAACAGCTTCTGTTCTATTGGGAATACCCATGGCTGCCAGTTCCTCCTGCTCATGCATGTTCAAGAAGTCTACCATTCTATTGGCTTGTTCTGGCCTGTTTCCCAGCACTGTTTTAGCCTTATTGATTTCTATGTGTGCTTGGCCTAGCAATTCCATCTGCTGATGTATTGTTTTTATTGATTTCCATGGCTGTGTGATGGATTTGCTTATTTTGGCCCATAAGATCCTTTTTATTTCGGCCATGGCTGTTTCCAGATTCAATTCTTTGTCTAGGGCCTTTATCTTGTCCTTGAGGGCCTTTATTTCTCTGCCCTGCTCAACCACCATTATCTTGGACTTGTCATATTTGGACTCCAGCTCTACCAACTTCTCCTTGGTTTTCTTTATTTCATCGGCCTGGAGTTCAATCTTTTTGACAGCCTCGGTCAGGTCCTCTATACTTGGATTGTCCTTTTGGGCTGCTAATGTACCTGTTGCTTCTGTTGTGGGGGCCACTATTGCCCCTGATGTTGCTGCTGTTGTGGAAGTAGTTGGAGGAGCTTGGGAAGTAGATTCTCCCTGTTTGTCTTGTATTGCTCCTCCCAGTTCTTTCTCCAATTCACGGATCCTCTGATCCTGCTGCAATAAGAGGTCTAGCTGGTCCTCTACCTGTTTTTTCTTTTGAAGCTCAACTGTTTGAGGGTGTTCAGTGGGGGGTAGCTTCAATCTCTTCCTCAATGCATTGAGGTCATCATCCTTCTTCTTTATGAGGGCCTTAACCCCTGTCGGATCATTAGGATCATGCCCTAAATCAACAATGATATCTTCAAGAGATTTTATTCTATTGTCCTTGGCTTTGCAGGACATCCTCTCAATGTCTAGCTGAGTATTGGTGTTTTTCAAAGACTCTTTCAACTCATGGGCCAATGTGGCCTTTTCTACTAAGGTGGCATAGACCATCTCCCCAGCCTGCTTGTGGAGTTCAATCTGGTCCATGGGATGTATATCTTTAGCCGGGACCTCCACCCTTGTTTTTATGAAATCTGCAGCTGTCTTAGGCTACGGCCCCTTGGGCTTAAAGTGATTGAATATTATTTTCTCTTCTTGGATGTCATAAACCGACATCCATCTCTCTTGCATGGATGGTGTAGCGTTTATGAACTGTTTATACACCTTAGCCCTCAATAGCTCATTTTGAGCCTTTATTTGTTTAAAGGAAGCCTTGGTGCTCTTTGGCTTCTTGCTTTGTTGTGATTGAGAGGCCACCTCCAAACTAAATTGTAAAGTTTGCTCCTGTTGAAAGGAGCTTGTCCCTGTGTGTTGGCTGCTCTCCCTGTCCTTTATTGTAATGTTCAAGACATCTTCAGTAATGTCTTCCACCTCTGGGGAGTCTGCCCTTTGCCTTTTGGCTTCTGGCTAGTCGGAGGATCCACTGAGAGGAGTGGACTCTTCTCTTTGTCTTTTTACTCCCCTTTCTTCATGTGCTGGGGTCTCCAGAACTGGGACAGTTAACTGCTGAGTTTGAGGTGGTGGTGTTTGCGTTGTAGGAGTTTCTGGCAGCCCATTCTGTGGCTTAACAGCTTGTTCTTGTTGCTGGCCCGTTTCCTTCTCTCTTTGTTGCTCTGTTTGCTGTTCTATCTGTTGCTCAATTTGTTGTTCTGTCTGTTGCTCAGTCTGTCCCTTTCCTGGCTCATCGTCTGCACCCATTATGCCTTCGCCTTTGTCCATTGTTGCTGTTGTTGTAGCAGGTGCCTGTGGTGCAGTCCTTGTAACTGAGGTCCCTTGTCCCACTGGGTAAGGCAGTCTGAAGGGTACCTGCTGCACATAATCTAGGTCAATTGTCTTCTCAAGCTCTTTGACATTTTTAAGCATTCTTTCTTCCTCAGTTAGGCTCTCAACTAGAGTGTCTGGCTGCCATTCTTATAAGTTGGCATATTTTTCTATGTGTGGGTATTGGCAATGCTTAATAGCTAGGAGCCTATACTTATTTCTTCTAGCAGAGATGACACCTTGAGGGTCATAAGGGACCCATCGAAAACTATAGGACAGCTTGTAATTGTCCTTAAGGATCAAGTCTGCAGCTTCCCACCCTTCCTTCTTGTTCATGATGAATGGGCCCATTTCATTTTTGAAATTAAGGTGGGCCTTTTTCTTGGAGCTGTGGAAGTGGGTGAGGTCTGACTGAATTAATTGCCTGTAATACTCCAAGGAAAACAACCTCATAGGTACGTATTTGGGGAGCCTGTATGGAGAGAGCTCACATCCATAGACCCTGAATACAGTATGGTGTTCATATAGGTACCAGTCACCTATTTTATTATTCTTAGAAAGCTGCAGAGCTTTCTTTATCTCAGTGGATATCCTAGGAGGAGGGGACTTCATCAACATGCAAGAGATTGGGTAGACAAACTGGTCAACAAATTCACAGTAGGTATAGGGTGAATTTGTGACCTTCTGATAAACTGAGGTCCAGAAGATAACAGATCTTCTCTCCCCTGTATGATCCAGCCTTCTGATGTACCATGGGAAGGCTTCAGAATGATAAAACATGAACAGATGGTAGATGTAAGCTAAGTATCTGAAGACCCCCTGTCTGTCCACATTGGTCAACTGATCATGAATTTTATTGGCTATGAACTTAGCAAAGTTATATTTTCGGGCAGGGGGTTGGTATGGGCTGTAAACAGACAGCAACATTAGCATGGCTCTATCCACATGCTCACTGTTTTGGTATCCCAACACATAGGCTATCATGTCTAGTAACAGCCTGCCTACATCATTGAAATGTTCATTCAGATAAGGAGGTGGCTCTGTAGTCTGGCACTCAGGTCTCATGAAGGTCCTGATGACCTTTTGCAGCTCTTCACTGGTCATCTTGTCACCAACTTCCATCAAATAATTCATGGAGAATGGGATCAGCAACTTTGTCTGATCAAACTGTAACATCTTGTTTATGGACTCAGCATTTATGTAAAAGAGGATCCTCCCTGATGGGGTGCTGACAGCTCTGTGGTGGGCATCATAGTGTTCAGCACAGAGGTGAATGATTTCGGGGAAAACATTCATAGCTGGGAGACAGTAATAGGGCAGGTTTGACTCCCAAATCCCATGTGTACCATGCCCATCCTTATAGTCTTCCCTCAGTCGACTGAAGGTCTGCAAGAAGTCCCTGTTTCCTTCAAAATCCCCAATGAGACCATCCTTGTCAACAAATGGCAAGGCCTCCAGCTCCTTATTTGTTTGACTTTGTGAGGCCACACTGATGGATGAGGTTGCAGGAGATGCCATGATATAAGCTAATCTGTACAGGTAGAGGTAATGGTTTGACAAGTCCTTAAAGACTTTTACCAGCAGGTCAACTGTAAACACAGTCTGGTGTCCTTTTTTAGTGAAAAATGCAAGCTGGCTTTTGTAGTTTGCTGCGAAATTCACAGGGATGTGAGTTGCTAATGAGAAGCTGCAGAGACAGTGAGGTTTCTCTGGTATGAATTCAGGTGGCCTGTACTTGGCAAAAGGGAACAATGCCGAGCACCTCGGGGGCAATCTTGGGGTCTTTAGCCCGTGGAACGAGCACTCCTCTGTCGAATTGGGGTTTAGGGGTGGAGCAGGTTACTTGGGTTTACTTTGGGTAACAGGCAGAGCTGAATTCAGGAGTTTAGCAGTCTTTAATGGTGAATTTTTGTAGAGAATTTGAAATGCATGGGCGAAGTAGGAAACTGGCTAAATACCTGGAAAAACTAGCTTGGACGCTTGCGAGCCGGGCTATGAAGGCTTAATGCTGTCGAATTGTGGACTTGCAACGGTTGAAATCTTGAATTTGTTGGCTGGAGGACAAATTTCGCGGCAGCAGGTTGACAACGGCTCCTTCTTTTACTCATGAAAATGACTTAAAACGGCTCATTTGGTCATTTATAATGTTGAATTTTGGAAAAAGTGCGCATTTGGCGCTTTTCCGCCGATGACGTCAGCATGACGTCATGGTGAGGCTCAGGTACGGAAGTGATGTGGCGCTGAGGTGTGAGCCAGGGTGACAGGACATGGTGGCGGGTCGATGCGGTGGCAGGGCTGCGTGGAGGGCCACGGGACACGGGGGTGGGCAAAGGTGAGGTGACGTCAGGATGACTTGAGCATGACGCAGGAGGAAGGGTGGTAAGCGGGATGGCGGTAAGCGGGTTCCCCGCACCACCTTTGGGGCTAAGGCGGTATCGGGGAGGGGGCTCCGAACAACCCCAGCGCCCACCACGCGTCCCTGTACGGGGCCCAAAACCACTTTCCCCGGACGCTAAAGGTCGGCAGGTCAGGGAGTGAGATTGACCGCCCACCGTAAGATCTGGGCGGCGGAGATCGGATGGCTGGCGGGTCCTCCAACGGGTCGTGCAGGTTGGGAAGGGGCCCACCAGCCAATTAAAATATTCATTTAAATATTTTCAGCGGAGAACTTTGGAATAGTGGGTTTTATGGGTTTTTTTCGGGTTTTCTCACAATTTCAAAAGGGGTTATGAGTAGGAGGGGTTTTGTAGGGTCTTTCGTTGCAAATAATGGCTTAATGAGTAAAATGACTTGGAATAGGGAGAGGTGAAATGGAGGTTCATCAAAGTGACCAGGTGTCATCTTGATTCCCTTTTAAACAGACCATATGGCTATAATGCCAAGGGGAGGGATATTTATACAAATTTTGGGGTTTATACACCATGGTTTTAATACTAGTAGGGGAAGGGTAAGATAGGGGAGTTACATAGTAGAATTAGAGGTTAATATGGATGAAGGGGGTAAGTGAGGGGGAATGTCACTGAGTTTGTTTGAAACATACTTAGCTTAGGGAGTAGATCAAAATGAAAATATTTTTACATAGGAAATGTGGCTTTTTACAGGATAAAGGACCTCAATGCAACCATAAATCTTTCCCTGCATTTTACCTCATGAGGGGTTGTTAGTAACAAATGGGAAAAGGGAAGGAAGGGAGGTTAGACATAATCATTTTTTTTGCTTCTCTCATTTTGACCATCAAAGTCAAATTTTTGAACTGAATATCACTTCTGCAACCCCATCTACCTACCCAACTACTGTGTCTAGCATTTTTTCTTCTTGGAGGGTGCACTTGGACTTGCAGACCCTTTGTGTGCCTTTTCCTTTCCCTGGCTTTTTCCTTTGATTTTCTATCAAATTCTACCCTTATTTCTTCCAGGGTCCCAGATTAAACTGTTGGGAACCTTTCTTCTCTACCTGTACTACTTGTCTGCCAAGATTAAACAGTTTGGACAGACTTCTTTCTCTATTCTACAGCAGGAAATTTAAACATGGCATGATCCAGATTAGGCTGTTGGACCATTCATCAAAATTGGGTCTCTATCAATATGTAGACACACCTTGTCTCTTTATGAAAATATGGGATCTTTGCATCATCAAAGCAGAGCATATTTGGCCCTTTTATAGCCAATCATGAAATATGAAACCTATTGATATAGGTAACAAACAGTACCTTATGGATATCATCCACCATCCATCACATCATATTTATAAGAAAATTCTAAGTTTCAAGTAGTGGAACATCACATCGAGCATATACAACAAGTTCTCCAACTCTTAAATGATAACTTCACATTGGTACAGAATAGAATGAAACAACAGGCATATCAACATCACATCAAAATAATTTTTGATGTAGGTGACAAGGTATTCCTATGGATACAACCATATAAATAAATGTCCCTCAAGCAATCTAATAAGGATAATAAATTATCACCAAAGTATTATGATTTGTATAAGGTGTTGCAAAAGATTGGTACTATGACATAAAATTGGAGCTTCCTGTAGCTTCCTGAGTGCACCCAATTTTCCATGTTTGATGTTTAAAGAAGGTTATAGGTGGCAAGATACCATTTTAAACAATATTGCCAAAACTTGATGAGGAAGGTGTTAGCTCCTGCTGCAGTAGGTATTCATTTTTAATGATTGACATTTCACAGGCCAAATATGTTGTACTTTGCTTGCTGCAATGCTCCATATTTGCTCAAACAGTCTCCACATGAAGAAGGCTACTTCAAGTTCATTCAATTGCCTTCAAATTTTGTAAAGTTTTCCTAGTATCACTACTGTTAGTTAAAGGGAGGTCCAAACAGTTTAATCTTGGTCTCCCTAGGTTTAAATTTCATGTTTTAGAATATATAGATTGTAAGTCTGTCCAAATAGTTTAATCTTGGCAGACCCTTAGATAGGTAGAGAAACAGAAGAGTCCAACAGTTTTAATCTGGGCTCTGGAAGAAATAAGGGTAGTAATGTAGATAGGAAAAGCATCAAAAGAAAAATGTATGATGGGTTTGCAAGTCCTAAGTGCACCCCCAAAGCAAAAAAGAAAAAATGCTAGTAAAGTAGGCTGGGTAGGTAGTTCTGAGGTTGTTGAATTGTTGACAGGTTCCAAATTTGCAGGCATCATATCATGCAGAACATAATCAACAAATATTTGTAAGCAAAAAGGCTCAAATGAGGTATAACTAACTCCCCTTCTCTGCTTTCCCCCCCTGATCACTAACTAACATCCCCAAAAGAGGTCAAGATCTGCTTGACACCTCTTAAGTTCATCATCTTCATCACTCCGGTTGAGTAAAGATCTGCTTTACTCAAAAGTTGTTCCATATCTTCTCCCGAAGTATGGTCCTACCCCCTGAAACAAGCCTAAGTCTCCCGAACTTAGCACTTTCTTACCATCTCCACATTAACCACTAACATTATTATCTAGCTCCCTATGTTTCCTGTCCCCGTACTAATATTAAGTAAATTCCTCTATGTAATATCCCTTCCCCTGGTTGAAAAATAACCATAGCAAGTCCCTGGAATTGTTTAGTTTATCAGAAACTAAGCAAGAACCCAACCTCCAAAACCACCGTCCACATACTTTGGACTCCTTCCTAAGTATAAAACTCCCCCGAAGTAATCGGACCCCTTCCGAAACTTCAAAAGCCCTTCACACCCACTTACTTACCTTTTCCCTTCAAAGTCGTTTTCGCATCACAAATTCGCCATCTCACATTCATGCAAAACACTGCCCATCCGTCCCCCGCAGATGCAACATCGCGAAATCGGTGATCGGCAATCACACACGCCGAGTGTCCACTTTGTTCACCCCTCCCTCTCCGCCGATGCGATATCGAGATATCGCATATCGGCAGTCGCAAGCACCAAATACCCAACGCAATGATCCCCCTCTTCCCCGCTGACGCGATATCGCGATATCGCATTGGAACCTCTTCACGAACAGTTCATCGAGTACCTCACCACATCGCGCTGTACCAGGGACCCACTGATGATGTCATCCGCCATACAGCCGACGCAGTGCTTACGTCAGTAGCCAGAAAAGCCGAAAAAGCTTCGCGTAAGAAGAAAAGTCGTGCTTCGGAGCTCCAGATCAAGAAACAGAGGCAGTTTTCGATGCACGCCATTTTGAGGAATCTTCAGGGAATCTGGTGATCGCCGAGCCCACTGCGCGCCGAAAAATCCTGAAAATCGCCCAAATGTGCCAAAGGATCTGGTTTGAAGACAGCAGCAGATCATTTACAGAGTTTAAACTGTATCAGATCAAATCAGCAGGCTCCAAGCGTGCCAAAGAGTATCAGTCGACGGTAGAAATCATCAATGTAGCGGCAAAGTGTATCAGAGAATATCTTGAGCAGCGGCCCAAAGCAAGAGAAATTTGAATATCTTCCAGTAGATCAATAGGAGGAGAGGAAAATCACTTGAAGCTCTCAAATCATAATAATTGCACATTCAATTCGCACCAAAGCCGAACTGCAGTCCCAAAGCACATTCACTTCAGCAACACCGCATCTGGTCCCCAAGGGCCACCTCGTCACCTGTTCCGATTCAGCTACCCCCAACACAGTCAAATATTTACTTGCATTTATTTCTAGCAGCATTTAGATTTTTTGAAGAGTTCTAAGCCGACCTGTCAAAGTCACTTGTAATGATGTCTTTCCGATATTTTGTTTATAAATACCACCCGAAGCGATATTGTAAAGGGTTGGTTGGTTGGTAGTAGTAGTTGTTGGTCAGTTTCTTTTCCAGCAATTTTCTCTAAGTAAAGACTCGCACTGTAACTGCCATATTTTTCATAATCAAAGATTGTTGAAAGCATGGATTCCGAAACAACTTGCTGTTTTCTCTTGGCCAAGGAATGATCACGGAATTCCTATGTCTCTGCATGATCCAATAAGTGTTCTTCCTCCCTGTTTGTTTTATGTTTGCATCATTTTTCCGCCTTTCTAAGTTGTAGGAAAAAAGAATAGCTTAAGATTTGTTTAAATGCACCTTAAGTTCAATTTCTGCACTTTTCGATGTTCTCTGCTGAAACAGTAATGAGCTAGAATTCTTAACTGCTCTAGTTTACCCTGTTTCTTTCGTATATGAGTGCATGTCTTTGGAATTATTAACTGCTCCGGGATCCCACTCATCCACTTCTCCCCTTGGTGAGCATGATGAAATGATTCTCTTTTGCCTTTCATCCTTCACTCCATACTTTCAGCAGCCTGAATATTGTATCCTGCGTGGCTATCCCGCTACGTATCCCCTTGTGACCAAGAAAACGCTCGCATGCCTCAATCTGTGATTCCATTCCCAATGGTTTAGAACTTATAACACCTTACTGTGCCTCTTTACTCGAGAATCCTACCTTCCTTCCAATCATAGTCAACATTCCCTTGAAGTCAGAAAGCTAGCCTAAAATCATCAACTAAGGTTGAATCCAAATCAACTAAGGTTGAATCTAAAGGAGAGAGCCCTCTCCGATTGCAGGTGGGCTAGAACCTGAAATCAGAAGATTGGTTTGTGGTTACCTCGGTCGTATCCCTAATAGGAGCCTAGGGACAACCGGAGTGATAACATAATGGCAAATCCACTGGGGACCTCCTCAGATAAATCAATGAAATCAATCTGCAACTCTGCAGTGGAAGAAACCGACTTGTAAAGGCCTTGGTCGACCTGTATCTGCACGCACCATTGGGGATTCAAACACACGGTTCATCTTTGAACCCCAATGGAGGAAGTGCTCCTATTTTTAAAGGCTTGTCATGTCTAGTTCTGATCTTTGGCAGTGGATAGAGATCAGGCACTTCAGAGTCCAGATATCCACCTGGCGACTCCACTTCAATTTCAATCAAAGGCTCCACTGAGGAACGAACCAAATGTTATAGCCAAGTGTCCCATGTATGATCAACAAAAGAGAATGACTGAATCTTGGGAAGAACTTTTGATAGAAGAAGCTTTAGAAAAATGCAGAGAAAGTTTATCAAAGTTTGAGATTGATGATAGATTTTTCAGAAAGGTATTGTCAACAATACCTGGCGGCCGAAATAAATTGTTCCTTGAGTTTGTTGTGCAAAAATATGAGAATGAAATTGAACTCTTGGGAGCTCAAATTCAGGCTTATGAGTTTCGCAACCCTCAAGATTTTTGCCAAAATCTTCCTCCTCCAGTTCAGCGGGAAATATTGTTGTCTCTTGAATTACAGTTTGAGGATGACCTGGGTACCAAGGGAAAGACAAAAGGATCAATAGCTAGGGTCATTACCGACGATGTAATTGATCCTTCCAGCCCAAAGAACCGGGAATCATGCCTGAGTTTCCACGCCCATATTCAGGAGGGAACACTGTTGCCCGAGGACCTCAGGATTTTGTGTGATCTGGGATCCAAGGGAAAGACATAAGGATCATCTGCTAGGCTCATTACCGAAAATGCAGTTGCTCCCCTCGACCCGGAAGATCCTAAATCATGCCGAATTCTCCCATCCTCAACTCAGGAGAAGATGCCGCCACCTGCTGACTCACAAACTCTGCATAATTCTGTTGAAGATTCAAACAAAGCAGAAGAAGTTCTCTCACAGGGTAAGTTCATTGATCCAATCGAAGATTATATGGAACTTTTTCTTAACATAATTTTGGTAACATGTTCTCTCAGTGAAGACCGTAAGCTTCAGCGGCAAGAAATTGAGGCCACAATTTTGGTTGTAAAAGCACGCGCCTGGAATATGCTTTTGCGTTCAGAAACGATCAGTCAGCAAGATTATCTCGATTTACAATTGCTTAAATGGCTGCACTGGTTATGTGATTTTACCTAACGGCAAAGCAGTTGCTGGTTAGGTTAGGTAGGTAGAAGAAATAAAGCGGCCGAAGGAAATAAATTCTTGCAGAAGACAGCAAGAAAGTAAAAATCAAGGCATTCTGGCCTGCTGTTCTTGCTTCCTGCAAGGAGAAGCCATCCCCGAGTGGAGCCAATATTAGCTCCTGCTGCAGCAGGTATTCATTTTTCATGATTGGCATTTCACAGGCCAAATATGTTGTATTTTGCTTGCTGCAATGCTCCATATTTGCTCAAACAGTCTCCACATGAAGAAGGCTACTTCAAGTTCATTCAATTTCCTTCAAATTTTGTAAAGTTTTCCTGGTATCGCTACTGTTAGTTAAAGGGAGGTCCAAACAGTTTAATCTTGGTCTCCCTAGGTTTAAATTTCATGTTTTAGAATATAGATATTGTAAGTCTGTCCAAACAGTTTTAATCTTGGCAGACTCTTAGATAGGTAGAGAAACAGAAGAGTCCAATAGTTTAATCTGGGCTCTGGAAGAAATAAGGGTAGTATGTAGATAGGAAAGCATCAAAAGAAAACTGAATGATGGGTTTACAAGTCTAAGTGCACCCCCAAGTAAAAGAAGAAAAAATGCTAGGAAAGTAGGCTGGGTAGGTAGTTTTGAGGCTGTTGAATTGCTGACAAGTTCCAAGTTTGTAGGCATCATATCATGCAGAACATAATCAACAAAGATTTGTAAGCAAAAAGGCTCAAATGAGGTATAACTAACTCCCCTTCTCTGCTTTCCTCCCCCGATCACTAACTAACATCCCCAAAAGAGGTCAAGATCTACTTGACACCTCTTAAGTTCATCATCTCCATCACTCCGGTTGAGTAAAGATCTGCTTTACTCAAAAGTTGTTCCATATCTTCTCCCGAAGTATGGTCCTACCCCCTGCAAAAAGCCTAAGTATCCCGAACTTAGCACTTTCTTACCATCTCCACATTAACCACTAACATTATTATCTAGCTCCCTATGTTTCTTGTCCCCGTACTAATATTAAGTAAATTCCCCTATGTAATATCCCTTCCCCTGGTTGAAAAATAACCATAGAAAGTCCCTGGAGTTGTTTAGTTTATCAGAAACTAAGCAAGAACCCAACCTCCAAAACCACCGTCCACATACTTTGGACTCCTTCCTAAGTATAAAACTCCCCCGAAGTAATTAGACCCCTTCCGAAACCTCAAAATCCCTTCACACCCACTTACTTACCTTTTCCCTTCAAAGCAGTTTTCACATCGCAAATTCGCCATCTCACATTCATGAAAAACACTGCCCATCCGTCCCCCGCCGATGCGACATCGCGAAATCGGCGATCGGTGATCACACACGCCGAGTGTCCACTTTGTTCACCCCTCCCTCTCCGCTGATGTGATATCGCGATATCGCGTATCGACAGTCGCAAGCACCAAATACCCAACACAATGATCCCCCTCTTCCCCGCCGACGCGATATCGCGATATCGCATCGGAACCTCTTCACCAACAGTTCATCTAGTACTTCACCACGTCGCGCTGTACCAGGGACCCACTGATGACGTCATCCACCGTACAGCTGACGCAGTGCTTACTTCAGCAGCCAGAAAAGCCGAAAAAGCTTCGCGCAAGAAGAAAAGTCGCGCTTCGGAGCTCCAGATCAAGAAACAGAGGCAGTTTTCGATGCGCGAATAGAACGGAGCGCTATTCGCGCATCGTTACGGGAAATAGGCCATTTCGAGGAATCTTTAGGGAATCTGCTGATCGCTGAGCCCACTGCGCGCCGAAAAAGCCCGAAAATCGCCCAAACGTGCCAAAGGATCCGGTTTGAAGACAACAACAGATCATTTACAAAGTTTAAAGTGTATCAGATCAAATCAGCATGCTCCAAGCGTGCCAAAGAGTATCAGTCGACGGCGAAAATCATCAATGTAGCGGCAAAGTGTATCAGAGAATATCTTGAGCAGCGGCCCAAAGCAAGAGAAATTTGAATATCTTCCAGCAGATCAATAGGAGGAGAGCAAAATCACTTGAAGCTCTCAAATCATAATAATTGCACATTCAATTCGCACCAAAGCCGAACTGCAGTCCCAAAGAACATTCACTTCAGCAGCACCGCATCTGGTCCCCAAGGGCCACCTCGTCACCTATTCCGATTCAGCTGCCCCCAGCACAGTCAAAGATTTACTTGCATTTATTTCCAGCAGCATTTAGATTTTTTGAAGAGTTCTAAGCCGACCTGTCAAGGTCACTTGTAATGATGTCTTTCTGATATTTTTTTTATAAATACCACCCCAAGCAATATTGTAAAGGGTTGGTTGGTTGGTAGTAGTAGCTGTTGGTCAGTCTCTTTTCCAACAATTTTCTCTAAGTAAAGACTCGCACTGTAACTATCATATTTTTCATAATCAAAGATTGCTGAAAGCATAGATTCCGAAACAACTTGTTGTTTTCTCTTGGCCAAGGAATGATCACGGAATTCCTATGTCTCTGCATGATCCAATAAGTGTTCTTCCTCCCTGTTTATTTTATGTTTGCATCATTTTTCCGCCTTTCTAAGTTGCAGGAAAAAAGAATAGCTTAATATTTGTTTAAATACACCTTAAGTTCAATTTCTTCACTTTTTCATGTTTTCTGCTGAAACAGTAATGAGATAGAATTCTTAACTGCTCTAGTTTACCTTGTTTCTTTCGTATATGAGTGCATGTCTTTGGAATTCTTAACTGGTCCGGGATACCGCTCATCCACTTCTCCCCTTGGTCAGCATGATGAAATGATTCTCTTTTTCCTTTCATCCCTGATATTCAGTCCATACTTTCAGCAGCCTGAATATTGTATCCTGCATGGCTATCCCACTCCGTATCCCCTTGTGACCAGGAAAACGCTCGCATGCCTCAATCTGTGACTCCATGCCCAATGGTTCAGAACTTATAACACCTTACTGTGCCTCTTTACTTGAGAATCCTACCTTCCTTCCAATCACAATCAACATTCCCTTGAAGTCAGAAAGCTAGCCTAAAATCATCAACTAAGGTTGAATCCAAATCAACTGAGGTTGAATCTAAACGAGAGAGCCCTCTCCGATTGCAGGTGGGCTAGAACCTGCAATCAGAAGATTGGTTTGTGGTTACCTTGGCCATATCCCTAATAGGAGCCTAGGGACAACCTAAGTGATAACAGAAGGAAAAATCATATTGGAACTAGAAGTAGTCATAGAAACAAGAACTTGACAGCTACAAAATTGATCAATTTCAGAGTATGTCATCAAGTGGAAGATCTTATTCATTGAATATTCCACATGGGAGAATGATAATTTTATATAGAAGCATCCAAAACTACTCAAGTTTTGAGGACAATGCTTTTTAGAAGGAAAGGGGCATGTTAGGCCCTTATAATACTAGTGATTCCTCCATTACTATTATCATTGTATCCCTTATTGTTATTATTGTGCCCCTATTGTCCCCATATTGTTATTAGTATGCCCCATAGAAACCCATTATTTTTATTTTTGTGCCCTTATGTTATTACTATTATGTCGGCTTGATTATATTGTGACCCCTTAGACTCCTATATATATAAGGGAAGTTTAGTCATTTGTATCACCCAAGAATTGTTCATTTGTGTAATGTAAACGAGTTTGCCCCTCGAAGAGGCTAAATTCTAAGGAATTGATATATCTTTTATATCTTTTTGTGAGCTGGTTTCTAACAGTAAACGATAGGGTGGTAGGGTGGCATAGGTGCAGATTTGGATTAAGAATTGGCATGCATGGTTCGTACATCTTAATGAATTTTTCCTTAATGGTTAGTCATGGGGAGGTCTCCTGAATAATGCCCTTACCCTTTTTGGTATGATTTGGCATTAAGTAACAATAACTCTTGGGTCACGTGCCTTAATTGCTAGATTTTTCCAATAATTACAAATCATGCGACAGTCATGTTCCAACATAATTACAAAATATATTGAATGCAATATTACCTTTTTGATGACGTACCTGGGTGATGTGGGGCATGGTGATGGGTGCCGCAACGTTGAATCATACTTGGGTAGTGGGACACACAAACTTAGATCTGCTAATGAGGCTCACAGTGATGTTTTTGTTGTTTATTACAATAAAATATCTCGTTTTAATCCTCAAAAGTCATCAGTTATTACATGTGTAACAACCAAGATGAATGGTATATATTAATTTAGTTTTTACAAAAATATAAAGAACAAAGATTATGTAACAACACTTATCGGATGATACACTTTAAAGGAACAAATGATGTCACAGAGGGTGTAACAACACTTATCATATGATACAATTTGAATGAAGAAATGTTGTTGTAGAGGTTGTAACAAAAATTATCGTATGATACACTTCTAAATAACAAATATTGTTGTAGAGGTTGTAACAGGTGTAACCAAGTGGTTTTCAATGGATAAAAAAAAGTGTTTGTCTCTTCCTGCAAAAGGTTTTCATAGCCAGATTATTATTATTTTATATATATATATATATATTAGCAATAGTGTAGTAGCCATCGCCAATTGGTTTTCAGCTATTACACTTATTGAAAAGTTAAATTTTTTGCAGCACAGGGGGGCTTTCCTTTGTTCCCATAACCTATAGATCCGAATTTGTGACAATGTTGATAAATGAACCCTTCGAGCTAGGTTTGTGATACAACCGAAGATGGTGCCCATTTTCAAGTAATGTTGTCCTTGCACTATCAATGGTTACCAAATTTACAATCCCATTGTCAAAGACTGCATCTACCTCATAAGGACCTAGGCATCTGGTGTGGAGCTTACCCTTGAAGTCCTTAAACCTTGAGTCATATAAGAGAGCCCAATATCCTTTCTAGAATTCTTTCTTATTTATAAATCTTCATGCCACTTAGCTCTCTATTGTTGGATAATATTTGTTTGTTAGATAGTAGCCAACCATTTTTCATCCAATTCATTGAGCTGTTTCAGTATCTACCTTTGTGCTATAGTCAAATCCAAATTGACCTGCAATGATTTGAAATTCAATGGGGAATAAAGGGTTCTTTCCATACGTAAGTTCATATGGTGAGAATCCAATGGTGTTCCTCCATGTAGTCCTGCATGCCCATAACACTTCTAAAAGTTTGTCATCCCAATTTCTTCAATGACTGGCCACATTCTTAGTAAGGATTCCCTCAATGATTTTATTAGTGATTTCCACTTAGCCATTCATGTGTGGATGGTAAGGTGTTGTGGTTTTTTGATTGATTTTATATTTCTCAACCAATTCCTAGACCTCATGAGATGTGAACTTGGCCCTCCGTCTGTGACTATGTCCCTGGGTATGCCAAATCGTATGAAGATGTCTTTGAAGAGAAGGTCTAAGACAACCTACTTCATGGCTCTAGTTAGTGCCTTCGCCTCGACCCACCTGTTGGGTTGTGTTATATTCTTTCCACGACTAACCTACGTAGTGAACCGGGGGGTTAGAGGGGGGGGGAGCCCCCCCTTCGCTGCGCCGATTGCGCAGCGGGGGGGTGACAGGGGGGGCGACAGCCCCCCTTGTCAAGGGGGTTTGAGGGGGGTGGGTAGCCCCCCTCTACGCGGTTCGGGGCAGTGCCCCGAGAAAATTTTTTTTGGACCCTATATTAGGTTGGGCGAAACCACCTATGGTTTTCAGTCCATGGTTTTGGACGCGATGGTTTTCGGTCCATGGTATTGGATGCTTCGGCATGTATAAATATGTATTGTAACATTGAAAGGAATATAATGAAAAATCAAGCTGGTAGTCTCGGTTTTGAGATCCAGTGGGGAATCTCTGTGTATATGTGTTTTATGGGTTATGCTCTCGCATTTTTTATTTTCTTGTGATTTAGAATTCGTATGCAGGTAATTTTTACGGGGTTAAGGTTAAAACCTACATTTGGTATCAAAGCAGTTTTGGCTTCAAGGGGACGCCTTTGTTGCTGAGGGGTTTCGCTCGGGCCTGTGGTAGACCCTGTTCAGTGGGAGATCTGCGAGATCGATCTGGTGGTGAAAGAAGATGGCGAGCAGCAGAAAGATAGAGATTGAGAAGTTCAATGGTCAGAGTTTTGAGTTGTGGAAACTCAAGATGGAGGATCTGTTGGTGGATAAAGATCAGTGGATCGTGGTAGATCCGGGTACTAAACCAACGGAGTGACCGATGAAGAATGGAAGAAGTTGGATCGGAAGGCAAAGAGCACAATACGATTGTGTGTCTTAGATTCAGTATTGCTGAATGTATCAGGGGAAGGTACGGCGAAGGCTCTGTGGGACAAGTTAGGGACTTTGTACCAATCTAAGTCTCTGGTGATAAAACTTGTCCTGCGTGAAAAAGCTGTATAACCTGGAGGATTGAAAGATGGAGACTCGGTGACAGTAGCTCTGAATGCATTTAATACTGTGGTAAGTCAGTTATATCTGTTGATATTAAAATTTCAGATGAAGATAAGTGCATCAGTTTGTTGTGTTCTCTACCAGACTCGTGGGATAGTCTGGTTATTGCAATAGGTAGCAATGCAACTGCTTTGCAGTTTGATGAAATAGTCTCAGCCTTGCTGACGGAGGAGATGAGACGGAAAAATA
>APFE030942882.1:84786-123302 GCA_000404065.3 Pinus taeda
ATTTTCTGCTCCATTTTCAAGAACCATAGAACTATTGCACCCGTCAACAACAATGCTACCTTGCAGCTTGTACAGAGTTCCAATCCGAACTCCCTGCATCAATACCAATGTTCCTCGAACCATCTTGTAGGTATCCTTCTCGAACACTATCTTTACACCTGCATCATCCAACTTGCTTACATAAATCAGATTTCTGGCCAACACAGGAATATGCAGGACACCCGAAAGGGTTATAACACTTCCACCTTGCAACTTCAACTTTATTTTTCCACGACCAATGATTCTAGCCTTCCTATCATCTCGTAAGAAGATATCACCACCATCATATTTATCATACTCGCAGAACCACTCTCTATGGGGAGTGAAGTGAAAGGATGCACCTGAGTCAGTTAACCATGCCTCGTGATCTACATGTGTAGTTGAAGAAGCCAAGTACACATCCCCACCTTCATCTGAGGTGATTTTCACCTCTGCAGAAGGAGCACCATCATATCCCTTTCCTTTTTCAAGAGCCTTAGATTTACAATCCCTTCTGAAGTGCCCTTCCTTACTGCATTTCCAACACACTACTTTTATAGGTTTTCTTGGAGATTTAGATCTCCCTCTAGGTTTAGATCTCCCACTCGATCACTTATTTTTGTTTTTGTTCTGGGACCGTCCTCATACAGACAAGGCATCACCATTCTGGCTGTCCATCTTTTTTGTCTCATATCCTCTGTCAGCAAGGCTGAGACTATTTCATCAAACTGCAAAGCAGTTGCATTGCTACCTATTGCAATAACCAGACTATCCCACGAATCTGGTAGAGAACACAACAAACTAATGCATTTATATTCATCTAAAATTTTAATATCAACAGATGATAACTGACTTCCCACAGTATTAAACACAATCAAATTCTCTGTCACTGAGTCTCCATCTTTCATCCTCAGGTTGTACAGTTTTTCCGTAGGAATAGTTTTTTCACCAGAGACTTAGATTGGTACGAAGTCCCTAACTTGTCCCACAGATCCTTTGCCGTAGCTTCCCCTAATACATTTAGAAACACTGAATCTGAGACACACAATCGTATTGTGCTCTTTTCCTTTCGATCCAACTTCTTCCATTCTTCATCGGTCATTCCCGTTGGTTTAGTACCCGGATCTACCCCGATCCACTAATCTTTATCCACCAACAGATCCTCCATATTTAGTTTCCACAACTCAAAACTCTGACCATTGAACTTCTCAATCTCTATCTTTCCGTTGCCCACCATCTTCTTTCACCACCAGAATCAATCTCATAGATCTCCCACTGAACAGGGTCTACCACAGGCCTGAGTGAAACCCCTCAGCAACAAAGGCATCCCCTTGAAGCCAAAACAGCTCTGACACCAAATGTAGGTTTTAATCCTGTACAGAAATTACCTGCATACGAATTCTAAATCAATGAAAAATAAACAATGTGAGAGCATAACACATATGCACAGAGATTTTCCCCTGGATCCCAAAACCATGACTACTAGCTTGATTTTTCATTATGTTCCTTTCAATGTTACAATACATATTTATACATGCTGAAGCATCCAATACCATGGACCGAAAACCATCCCGTACAAAAAACATGTGTGAAAATCATGCACAATACCTTAGGTGGGTCTGCCCAACCTAACATAGGGTCCAAAACCAAAATTTTCTGGGGCATTGCTCCGGACCCCATAAAGTGGGGTTACGGGTACCCCTCAAACCCCCTGTTAACTATGTGGAAAGAACATAACACAACCCAACACTTTGACCTGGTTGACCTGTCATTATCCTTTCATTGTGACCTTTTACTTTTACTGTACATTTTCAACTTTTGACTTTCTACAGTAAATCATCTAATTTATCCCATGTTTTGGCATCTGGTAATTGGATATTGATCATTTTTTTGAAAATAGCATCAGCATCTGCCTCTGTCACTAGGGATTTACTAGGGGGTACAATACCATACCATGTGGGTTCATATTGGGGGATATATATTCAGTAAAAAATGGCATGATATGTTGGGGGATATACAGGGGGCAAAGGGTTTTTATATTGGAAAGTATAAATAATGAAGCTCAAAGTTGATGAAAAATATAAAGGGGAATACAAAATGTTAACAAAAAAATGGATAGCTACAATATCTAGTGGAAGTAGAGATTTTGTAAATTGGGAAGATCTATTGGGTCATATTGGTAGGGGGTTAAATAATGTGATTTTTACCGGTACTTTCCAATGTGTAGTCAAACTAAGGGTATTGTTTAATATGCCATGAACGCATGCAATAGGTCAGAGCTTTATTAAGTGAAGCCACTATGGCCTCTGTATACTTGGAGAAAGTAAGCTTATTGAAAAGAAGGTATTTTACCTCATGTTGGAGGTAAAACAAACTCTCAAAGTTTGGTACAAGACCTTGCCAGTAGCTCTACCCTTCATAGTTGAAGTATTCACTTGATCTCTGGATACTTCTCTAATTTTTCTATTGTAGTCGTCCTGTGTGATCATCTTATCATTTATTACCAAGGGATTTGGTAAACCTTTTTTCCTCAAAATTTCAAATTTGACCATGAATTTGTCAATGGCTAGCTACATGGTTTGGCACTTGTCCTCCAGGTTTAACATTAAATTTCTCTTGGTGAGAATCCTTTTCACTTCCAAAATTGTACATATTCTATTAGGTATCTCTAATTCCTGGAACTCATATTTGTTTTTGGAGTTGAGGAAGTGTATGACCCCTGCAACTTCCTCTAGCATGTCTCCAAGTTCTACTTTTACTCTTTGTATGGCTTCTGTAGCCTATTTTATGAAATCAATTTTCTCATAAATTACTTGGATGGATGGCCAAATCTCATTGGCATAGTCAATGATATTGGCTCACAATTGTTCTTTAGCCTATCCAAGGGGTTCCTTGAATGTGAGTTCCTTCTCCAGGCTTTTTATTCTTTCATTCATTCTAGTGGCCTTCTCCACTTATCCTTTGTGCATGATTTGGGCAAGCTTGTAGTCAGTTACCTGGTGTTGGAAATAATACTGAGAGGGGGGTGAATCAGTATTATCTAGTCAATTATTTTCTTTTTCAAACCCAAAACATATACGCTACTTCAGTTAGATAAAACCGCGTATATATGTAACTACAGATAAGGAAACCCATGTATACCATACAGAATTATAATTTAAAATATTCTACAGATGTTGAACATTAATCTGTGCATCAGGATCATATAAACAATAACTAGGAAGAGAAAAATAGAGCAGAAGACAATCACACAAAAGAACACAAGATATAAAGTGGAAACCCAATGTGGGTGAAAACCAACTGCTGCAATATGTCTCTATATTTTCAATTAGAAACCTCTTTTCACAATGATTTTGTACTGGTGCAGTCCTTTACCAGTACGCAGGCTACTACCTACAAAGAGCTACAACCCTCTCCCATTTTCCAACTTTTCCTGGAAGGGAGCTACAACCCCCTTAGTTCTTGTACTAGTTGAGATACTAGTACGCAGACTGCTACCTGCAGAAGACTACAACCTTATTTTCCTTCGAGGGACAACATTTCATAAATTTTCAGAAACTATTCCAGCGTTAAGATTTTGACCCATCAATAGAACTTATCCTTCTCCTTGCGCTCAGGTTCCTTCTTCATTCAGATCCAGATCTGCACCATAACCCAATCACAGTATTCCAAATCTAGCACTTTATTAGATATTCAATAATTCAGAAGATGCCTTGCCAAATTATCTCCTTCCTCTTTTATAGCCTTAGGCCTTTCACAATACCACGGACCAAAAACCATAAAAATGTAATACCATGGACCCAATAGTTGGGATCAATACTTATGTCGAGATACCATGGCCCAAAACCATAGGTTCAAATACCAAGGACTAAATACCACGAACCAAAACCATAGGATCAAAAATTGCGTACTAATACCATGAACCAACCATAAGATTTCCCATGTGCATGCGCTTTTCTCTCCATGAAAGTGCATGAACTTTTCTCTGCGTGAAGGGAACTTTTCTTTGCATGAAAGTGCGTGAACTTTTCTCTGCATGAAAGGAACTTTTCTCTTCATGAAAGTGCGTGAATTTTCTCTGCATGAAAGGAACTTTTCTCTACATGAAAGTGTGTGAACTTTTCTCTGTATGAAAGGAACTTTTCTCTGCATGAAAGGAAATTTTCTCTTCATGAAAGTACGTGAACTTTTATCTGCACTATAATTTATCATCTTAGATGAGTGGGTTTCCATCAAGTACAACATATGTATCATAATTCCAACAATCTCCCCCTTTAGACTTGATGGCAACAACAACCAATCAGTCTCCCCCTTTGACATCAAGGGTAAAGGGGCGGACTACCATACTCCCCCTGAGTACCTGCTGAAAACTGTGAACGAGCTCACCCTTGTATATGCTATGTGCTGAAATGTTGTCTGCAAAAAGATGTTCTACAAGAAAGAACATGACTCCATACATTATAAGTAACCTTCCTATCATCAAGACTCATATATCCATCTCCCATTCAAGTGGGAATACACAAGATAGACAAAACTCATTCATCCCAGGTATAGTGGGGAAACCAAAATACGCTGTTACATGACCTTGATATGAAAAGAAGTACATGACATAGAGATAAGAACAACTATCAGTAGAATCAACCTTCATACCAGCACACATTGATCTACTCCACCAGAAAATTCTTGAGAAATCAAACCAAGGACTTCTAAGATAATGCCAACAATGCATCATTAGAAGAATATATGCCAGATGATCTCTGGTAGACCCATTCGACCCACATAGACTGGAAAATCTACGTGTATCCACCTGCATACAACATACAAGATTCAACAACAGGATGATACATCAACAACCCCCAACTTCTGTCTGAGGTATTCAAATGTCTCCTTGGGAAATGGTTTGGTGAGTATATCAACAACTTGTTCCTTAGAGGAAACAAATCCAATTTGACCCTTTGGTCCATCACTTGTTCCTGGAGAAAATTATACTTGATTGGTATGTGCTTGGTCTTTGAATGCATGATTAGATTCTTTGAAATGCTGATTGCACTTGTATTATCACATAAGATGGACATAGGTGGACTATAAGTGATTTGATAATCCTGCAAGGTTTGCATCATCCAAAGGAGTTGGGTGCAACAAGATGCAGTAGCCACATATTCTGCTTAAATTGTAGATAATGCAATAGAAATTTGTTTCTTGTTGAACCAAGATACTAATTTGGAACCCATAAAGAATGCACTGCCACTAGTGCTTTTTCTATCATCCACGCTTCTAGCCAAATATGCATATGTATAAGCGTGAAGAGCAAGATCTGTATCTCTAGGATACCATAAGCCATAGTTTTGAGTTCCTTGAAGATACTTGAAAATTCTCTTTACTCCTTGAAGATGAGTTTCCTTAGGATTTGATTAAAATCTTCCAACTATTCCCACTGCATGCATGATGTCTGGTCGTGTACCTGTCAAATAAAGTAGACTTCCAATCATGGATCTATAGGTTGGTTGATGCACTACTGCTAATTCATCATTTGAATTGAGGTTGCATCCAGTGACCATAGGAGTACATACTAGTTTGAAATATTCCATACCATACTTCTTCAAGATTTTCTTGAGGTACTTGATTTGAGATAAGAAGATACCGCCTTTATTTTGTTGGATTTGTAAACCAAGAAAATATGTCAGCTCACCAATCAAAGACATTTCGAATTCTTTCTGCATCACCAAGGAAAATTTTTGACTCATAGCTTCTTCATTGATGCCAAATATGATATCATCAACATACACAAGAAGTATTAGCAATTTTTCATTTTCATTTTTATATAAAGATTGCTATCTGTTGATCCTTTTGAAAAACCTTGTTGATGAAGGTATTTGTCCATACGATAGTACCAAGCCCTTGGAGCCTGTTTAAGACAATAGAGAGCCTTCTTAAGTCTGCATACAAGTTTTGGATCATTTCCAAGTATGAATCCATCTAGCTGCTCAATGTACACTTCTTCTTCTAAGTCTCCATTCGGAAAGGCTGATTTCACGTCCATTTGAAATACTTTGAACTTCTGAAAGCTAGAGAGAGAAAGGAACATTCTGATGGCCTCAAGTCTTGCAACGGGAGCAAAGGTTTCTTCAAAGTCTATTCCTTCTTGTTGTGCATACCCTTTACAAACAAGTCTGGCCTTGTTTCTAATCACTTCCCCATTTTCATTCAACTTGTTTTTAAAGATCCATTTTGTCCCTATGACATTCTTATCTTTTGGTCTAGGAACCAACTCCCAAGTGTTATTCTTTTCGATCTGCTCAAGTTCTTCATCCATTGCCTTGACCCAACATTCATCTTTGCATGCCTCTCTTACATTTTGTGGTCCAGTGGAGGAAAGTAATGCCAAATAGCTTGAAGCTTCTGCAATTGTTCTTCTTGTTTGTATTCCAGCCTCTTTTTTCCCCAAAATTTGAGATTCTAGATGATTCTTCTGAACGTACCTGGATGGAGTCTTTTCTTCTATCCTTATTTTTTCTTCAGGCTCCTCATGGGTTTATTCTTCATAGGTTTCTTCTTCATCATGAATCTGATTTGATGTTGATGGGTAGTCCTCATCATCTTCGAAATCTTCAGATCTTACCTGCCTAGGATTGTTTTCTTCTTCATCAACCACTACATCAATACTTTCAACAATTTTTCCAAGCCTTTTATTATAACACTTGTATGCTTTGTTGTGGGGAGAGTAACCAAGGAGAATGCCTTCATTTTCTCTAGGTTCAAACTTTCCAAGATGTTCATCAGTATTTTTGATATAGCATTTGCTTCCAAAAATTTTGAAATATTTTACCGAAGGAGTCTCATAATACCAGAGCTCATGAGGGGTTTGAGTGTTGTTCACCCGGATATTTGTTTTGTTACGAATAACAACTGCAGAAAATGCAACTTGACCCCAGAAAGTTGTGGGAGTTCCAGACTCATCAAGCATAGCATGAGCCATTTGTTGAACCGTTATGTTCATCCTTTCAACTACTCCATTTTGCTGACGAGTCATGGCTATAGAGAATTCTCTTCTTATTCCATGTTCTTCACAAAAATAAAAAAAATCATTTGAGGTAAACTCCCCACCTCTATTAGACCTGAGGCATTTAATTTTGTGATCTGATTCATTTTCAACCAAAGCTTTGAAGGCTTTGAATTTTTTGAAGGCTTCATCTTTGTGCTTCATCATTCCTATCCAAACCATCCTTGAATTGTCGTCAATGAATAATATAAAGTATCCTTCTCCCTGAGGAGAACTTTTCCTAGATGGACCACATACATCAGTATGGACAAGCTGAAGTGGCCTACTAGTTGATCCTTCCTTCTCAAGGAAGTTAGTTCTAGTTTTCTTACCAAACTGACATGATTTGCATATTGTATTATCTGGAATTTTGATGTCTGGAAGACCATGAATTGCCTAGTATTTGCATGCTTTCCTTATCTGTGAGAAGCTTAGATGCCCCAACCTCTGGTGCCATAGCCAGTGTTCATCATTCTTGCTCAGATAGCATTGTTGTTGTCCTTCTTTAAATATGTATAAATTATTTGGAGTTCTTATGCCTTTGATCACTGTTTCTCCTGTATCAATATCACGAACACTACATCCATTTGATCGAAATATTACCTATGTTCCTTGATCACACATCTAAATGACACTCAATAGATTATGCTTTAAGCCATCAACATACATAACATTTCCTTCTTTGACCTTTTCTTTTAAAAGAATAGAACCTTTACCTTTTATGAGTGCAGCGGTGTCATTTCCAAATGAGACCTTCTTCTCCTTCTCCAAGGCACTATATGATTGAAGTTTCTCTTTATCACCTGTCACATGTTTTGAACATCCACTGTCGATGTACCATTGATTTTCCTGCCCTTCTGCATATAAGGCTATACCACATCTTTCTTGTTGTGGTTCTTTCATTCTCCATGTTTTGATATTTGAGGCTTGCTCCTTCTGAGTTGCCTGCCAAAACATGCTCCTCCATTCAAAATCTTCATGACCAAAATTATTACAAATAGAACATTCTAATTCATTTTCAAGAGCAAAAACGTTATTCTAGGTCCTTTTCATGATCCCAGTCATACTCCTCTGTTTTTGAATTTCTCTAGTCATGATAGTTTTGTAAGAAACACACAGAGTTGCTTTGTATCCAAAGTTGTGACAAGAGAAACATTGGTCATTGAACAAATTCCTGCGATTATCAACCATGCGGACCGAATGATTGTAGTTTTCATCGACATTCATTCTTGAGGAAAAATGATTTACTTGTGGTCTATTGTAGCTTCTGTTTATCCTTGAAGCAGATTGCCCCTAATTTACTTGGTGATCTCTGTTCATTCTTGAAGAAAAATGTCCCTGACTTACTTGGCGAGCAACATTGTGCCTTTGTTGTTGATTGTCAATTTGTTCACTTCTCCTTGCTGCATCAATATAACTTTTGGAGGTGGATGGCTTCTGTGCTTGAGATGCTTCTTCATTATATCCCAGCCCTATCTTTATTAGTGGAGAACGCTTTACTTTGATAATCTCATCTAATGTTTCAGATCCTTTAACAAATCTAAGATTAAGAGCTTTAGTTTTCTCAATCTCATTTCTAAGTCCCACTATTTCACATTCTAACTTTTCATGATGTTTTTCACTTTCAGCCAATTGGAATTACAGAGTATCAATAATCATATTTTTCTCTTCTAAACAAATTTTGAGTTTAGAAATCTCTTCATAAAGACCTTCTTCATCTATAGCATCCATGAAATCATCATCTTCAAAAGCCATTAAAAGTCTATAATTATTACCTTGTTCATCTTCATCACTATTTGAAAATCCATCACTGTCTTCATGAGTGTAATAACTTTTATTATTTACATTCTATTTCTTGTTCCATCTAACAAGTTCCTTACCTTTATGAGGACACTTGGCAGCATAGTGACCAACTCTTCCACAAGCAAAGCATTTGAAAGCTAACTTACCTCTTAATCTTCCAACACCACGTTGAAGGTTCTTGAAAAAATTTGATTCTTCTCCTTCTTCTGACATATGTCCTGAGTCATAAGAATCTCCTTTTCCTGAGGCCTTGAATTCAGCTTCTCTTCTGTCTGATGGTACCCCTTTCCCCATTTCATAAGCAGTTAGAATTCCATGTAGTTGCGACATGGTAATTTTCTGCAGATTCTGCTTTTCTTCTATTGCAGAAAATTTTGATTCAAACTTAGAAGACAAAGATCTCAGAACCTTTTCAACCACAATGGCCTCTTTTATTTCTTCACCCAAAATTTTCATACAATTAACAACCTCATCTATGCGTAGGAAATAGTTAGCCTCACTTTCATCATTGTACATTATGAGAATTTCATATTGAATTCTGAGGGTTTGAAGTTTTGCTCTTTTTATCTGTTCATCTCATTCATAGCTCAAAATGATCTTGTCCCACATTTCTTTTGCGGTTTTATACTGCATAACCTTGACGAATTCTGATTGAGATAGACATCTTAATAGAGTATTCATAGCCTTTGCATTAGTTTCAAACTGCTTCTTCTCAGCCGGATCTATGGGAGTTGCTGATGGAAAAGTGTACCCTGTATCTATGATATCCCATACTTCTGTACCAAGAGATTGAAGATAGGCTGTAACTCTTACCTTCCAATAGACAAAGTTGGTCACAAAAAAAATTGGTGGTCTGATTGATGCTTCTCTCTCGTAGTTGCTCATGATGATAGATATTCCTTCAAGTGATCAAGCTTCTTCTGAAGGACCTGCTCTGATACCAATTGTTGGAAATAATACTAAGAGAGGGGGTGAATCAGTATTATCTGGTCAATTATTTTCTTTTTCAAACCCAAAACATATACACTAGTTCAGTTAGATAAAACCACGTATATATGCAACTACAGATAAGGAAACCCACGTATACCATACAGAATTATAATTTAAAATATTCTATAGATGTTAAACATTAATCTGTGCATCAGGATCATATAAACAGTAACCAAGAATAGAAAAATAGAGTAGAAGACAATCACACACAAGAACACAAGATATAAGGTGGAAACCCAATGTGGGTGAAAACCACCTGCTGCAATATGTCTCTATCTTTTCAATTAAAAACTTCTTTTTACAATGATTTTGTACTGGTGTAGTCCATTACCAGTACGCAGGCTGCTACCTACAGAGAGCTACAAACCTCTTTCGTTTTCCAGCTTCTCCTGGAAGGGAGCTACAACGCCCTTAGTTCTTGTACTAGTTGAGATACTAGTATGCAGGCTACTACCTGCAGAAGACTACAACCTTCTCTTCCTTCCAGGGACCACGTTTTATAAATTTCCAGACACTATTCCAGCCTTAAGATTTTGACCCATTAATATAACTTATCCTTCTCCTTGCGCTCAGGTTCCTTCTTCATTCAGATCCAGATCTACACCATAACCCAATCACAGTATTCTAGATCTAGCACTTTATCATATATTCAATAATTCAAAAGATGCCTTGCCAAATGATCTCCTTCCTCTTTTACAACCTTAGGCCTTTCACAATACTAAAGACCAAAAACCATAACAATTCAATACCATGGACCCAATACTTGCGATCAACACTTATGATGAGATGCCATGGCCCAAAACCATAGGTTCAAATACCAAGGACTAAATACCATGGACCAAAACCATAGGATCAAAAACTATCGGACTAATACCATGAACCAACCATAATATTTCCCATGTGCGTGTTCTTTTCTCTGCATGAAAGTGCGTGAACTTTTCTATGCATGAAAGTGCGTGAACTTTTCTCTGCATGAAAGTGCGTGAACTTTTCTCTGCATGAAGGGAACTTTTCTCTGCATGAAAGTGCGTGAACTTTTCTCTGCATGAAAGGAACTCTTCTCTTCATGAAAATGCGTGAACTTTTTTCTGCATGAAAGGAACTTTTCCCTGCATGAAAGTGCGTGAACGTTTCTCTGTATGAAAGGAACTTTTCTCTGCATGAAAGTGCATGAAATTTTCTTTGCATGAAAGGAACTTTTCTCTTCATGAAAGTGTGTGAAATTTTCTCTGCACTATAATTTATCATCTAAGTTGAGTGGGTTTCCATCATGTACAACATATGTCTCATAATGCCAACACCAGGCTAGTCAGCTTCTCCATAAGCTTGTTCATTTCACAGGTCTGAATGAACATGTCATCCATTTCCTTGAACAATATCCTTGCATCATCTCTTGTAGACCTTGTCGTTGTAGACGTATTTGCTGATGTAGATGGTGTAGATGCTAGCGGTGCTATGGCCATTGGAGTTGTGGGAGCTAAGGATGTTGCCAAAGTGGAAGGTACAACAGTGGAAACTGTTGGGATGACAGTTGTAAGGGCATCCTCAATACTAGCTTATTTTAGCTGAATCAAGCTATCCAACTCTTTTTCCATCTCCTTTAACTGATCATTTAGTTGTAGCACTAGGTCCATCATCTCTATATGATTTGTTTGGCTTTCCATGGGCTCTTTTGTTTGTGGGTGTTCTAAATGAGCCAGCTTTAGTTCTTTCTTGAGAGCTTCTATATCCTCACTTTTCTTTTTGATCAACTTCTCAACATCCTTGATGTCACTTGGATCATGGCCCAACTCAATGACCAAGTCCTCCAATGACTTGATCCTATTGTCTTTGGCCTGTGAGGAAGCCTTCTCCTATTTGTATTGGGCTATGATATTGTCTAGTGAACCCTATAGCCTATGTGTAGGCATGGCCTCTCCTATAAGCGTGGAGTAGATAATCTCTCCAGCCTGTTTATGAAACTCTATCTGGTCAGTGGGATGAACATCCTTGGCCAATACCTCAAAGTCAATCTTCTTATAATCAGCTGAGTTCTTTCATTGCTAAATAGTGGGTTGCATAAATGAGACTTGCATATTTCCTGCATTGATTTCAAAGCATGACATCAACCTTCTCTGGTTGGCTGGTGTATGTTTGAAATATTTGGCATATGTCTCAACCTTTAACTTCTCATTCCTCATCTTTATCTCCTTGTACTTGTCTTTGATGTCTCTTTCTCTGTCAACTGGCCTAGTGAAAAAGGAAAACTCAACACTCAGTTGTCTCTCAATCATTTGAGTGTTGGTGGTTGATGACTACTGTGTTTCATCTAAAGAAACTATGCCTTTGTTGCTTTGCCCCATTGTTTCAATGTCAGTGATTTCCACTGATTCAAAGTTCTCTTCCTGTTCAGACACAAGATTCAACTTGGGCCTTTCCCTGAGTTCAAAGTATTCATCCATGGTCTCCATGGCAGAACTAGAACCCTCCTCCCTATTTCATTTCGGATTCCTGTCCTCATTGGCTAGGGTCTGTAAAACAAGAGGATTACTCATTGGTTCCTCTAGTTCTAGAACCTGTAAGAAAGAATTTTGGTCAATTTTCCTTTCAACATAAATCATCGTGTTTTCAACATCTACTATTGTATTATCCATGTCAATCAATTTATTTTTCAACCATCCAAATTGGTTGAAAACTCCTTAATATCAGGTCTTCGATGGTGGATGAAAGGTCCCAATTTGACCTTTATTCTCAATTTATTTATGCCCCCATGAGGGTCATACTTCCAAATGAAGTTGCTTTTGAATTTCATCTGTTGCAATATCTTGTCAACCTCAGGTCCAGCCTCTTTGTTATTACATATTAAGGGGGCAAATTGGTCCTTTATTTTAAATTGGGTCTTCTTCCTAGCTGCTAGGAAGTTGACCTCATCTGAATTGATGATTTTCCTAAAATACTCAAGTTCAAATATCTTCATAGGGAGGTATTTGAGCAGCTTATAACGGGCTAGTTGGCATCCATACTCTCTGATTTTAGTGTGGTTCTGGTACAGATACCACTCTCCCACTTTTTTGTTCTTGGCCAATTGTAGCACCCTCTTGATTTCATGTCTAATTCTGAGTTGAGTGTCACTGGTCAGCATGTTCATGACTAGGTAGAAAAATGAATCAATGAAATATTTATAGGTAAATGCTGTGGAGTATTTTTGGATCAAGGGTGTCCAGTAAACAACTAATCTCTCTCTTCCCCTCGAATCCAAATTTTCGATGCTGACAGGGAATTTATCTACTTGATAATATAAAAACATGTGAAATAATAATGAAGAGTACTTGAAAACTCTTTCAGTTGGCAGTTTGGTGAACTATTCATGCATATTGTCTACAATGAACTGAGCATAGTTGTACATGATAGCAGGAGACTTGCCTGGGGTAAAAATGGACAAGAAGGCCAAGATAACCTCATCCGCATGCTCATATGTGGTATATCCTAGGACGCAAGAGAGCATGGTGATTATATATCTGATTGTCTCTGAAAAAATGGTGGTAGCATAAGGTGGACTACCTATGGGAGTATGGCAGCCTTCTATGATGAAGGTCTAGAAGATTCGTCTGATCTTAACCAGGTCTAGTGTGATATATAGGTCCAATATGTCTCCAATGGATAGTGGGGTCTCATGAGAGCTAGGTTGGACTTGTAGCATTTGGTTGATAGACTCTGGAGTGATCGTGAATAACAAATACTGGTTGGGGGAAACAATAGCTCTTTGGCTAGGGATATAGCAGGCAACACAGAAGTGTATGATAGCAGGGAAAGGGTGCACTTTTGGGAGTTAATACTTGGGTAAATTAGATTCCCATAGATGGATGTCATGACTAGGTTCAGGAATCTATCCTTACTCCAATAGTGGAGATTAAGAAGGTAGGTTGGGGAAGAAATATCTTTTCTCTCGAAATCCGTATCTATTAGTGCCAAATGGTCGATGTCTAGGTGAGAGGTTGACATGGGTCATATGTCCAGAGCAGTCTAGGAAGGCATGATTCAGTTTATGGATAGGGATTAGGCTTGTGGTTGTTGCGTATGGAAGGTTTTGGAAGCTTTGGTATAGCAAAGGGAATTACAATTTACAAAAAGAAGGGCTCTAGGTATTGAATTCAAATAATCTTCAATTTAGGGAAATTTTAATTAATTTAAATTAATTAAGCTTTTAACTGACTGTACATTTTTAAATTGAGAGGTTCGTTCTGGTTTTTCTTAAGAATACCTAGAATATGGTGCTATGGCTTGCAAACTGGTTTGAATGGTGATTGTAGAGGGTATGATGGCTTCAGTTGTGAACTGGATGCTCAAATTGGGTGTCTGGAGCTTCTTTGGGTAGTAGACAAAGGTCAATTTTGGTCGCATAGGCTTAGGGTGTCACAGAAAATCTTGAGTAACATTCACAAAGAAAACGAACAAAAATTGTGAAATTGGGCTTCTCAGGCCTTTTAACGAGCCAAAGTTACATTTTTGATGTGGAATATTCAAATGAATAGTGGAAGATTTTTGATGTGGGTGGGGAGGCAGTTTCTCGAGCTATCGAACCCATTTTGCAAAGAAGATGATGTTTCTTGCATTCTCTCTGGTTGGTAAGGGTTAGACAGGGAATGTGCGTGATATGGACGCACATCATCGGATCCGGGGGTGGGAGATCGAATGGTTGTCGCATGGTCAATATGCATAGAGGGAATCAGAGTTAGGATTTACAGGGTGCGGGGGTTAATTACAACTAATTGTAATCATTTTATAACTAAGGTGGGGATTTAATATAAGCACGGGTTTAATCGAGTGGGACTAGGGTTTATTGTGACGGGGTTTCTTAACCGCACCAAGAGTTGGTGGGTTAAAAGGTTTTTGTTAGGGGGATATGAATCAGAGAGCTAATTAAATAATGTGGGGATGGGGGGGATGGGGGGGATACAAACTTAGGATAAGGGGTTTTTATGGGTTTTGAGGGGAAAAAGGGAAATTAATAAGCGGGATGGTAATATTTCCAATGGGGGAATGGGTTTCACACTAGGGAAAAGGGGTTTTTTGGTAGGAGCTAATTTTTGTAGGGTAATTCCTAGTGGAATGTGTGAAACCATGGGGCAAGGGTCAAAGTGAGGGGAAAAAGGGTATTTTAATAAGAAATGAGGGGACAATAGGGAAATTAAAAAGTATGTATGTGGGGGTGAAATGAAATGAGGGGAAGTTAATCAAACAAGCTTGTGAATACCTTTTCACTCTCATAAATGCTCCTGCACATGAAACATAGGATAAAGCATGATATATGTGCTTTTGATCTAACATCCTTGTATATCTACAACCTTTCTTATGCTTACCCTTTATTTATCTTAACATTTTTTCTTCACTTTATTGGGTGCATTTTAGCTTGAATACCCTTTATTTCCTTTTCTTTTGACAAGAAAACTATATAATTCTAACCTTATAACTTCCAATGGCTCAGATTAAACTGATGAGCACATTTTTATCCTCTACCTAACTACTGATCTGCTAAATTTAAATAGTTTGGTTAGATCTTTATTCTCTATCTATCAACATAAAATTTAAAAACATGAATGAGTCAAGATTGAGATTATTGACCATCATCGATTGTGGCATTTCTAACATGTTGTACAGAACCTTATTTTTCATAGTAAACTAAAAAGTAGTGACACTTGAACTTGCACGGTTTCATGATTTGTTTGATTATTTTATTTTTTGTTTTTGTTTTTGGGTTCATATTTTTTCATTTTTTTGACCTTTTTATCTTTCCTTGTGTCCTTTGATTATTCTTTTAGGACATACCCTCTTTAAATTTTTTTAATTTTTAATATGGAAAACATTTTGCAGAAAGAAAAAGTATGTACAATATTACAGGACTAACCATAGACAATTCAAAATTATGAATCCTATTATTATAGGACCCTAAAAGTGGCTCCACATGGGGATGGCATTTCTTGGTGAAATATCAAGAACTTGAAGATCAGTAGGCATTGAAAATGTGACTGAAGTTACCTTGTAAACTGTTCTTCTGTGATTTTTCTTTATTAATAGTTATGACGGTGAAACCTTCAAAGCTCAGGGCCTTCTCTGTGGGCTTCAACTTCAAAATATTACCATCCACTCCAATCTAAACTCTACACTATTATATACAATAAGTAAATAAAAGTTAACTATTGTTAATATGTCAAAAAATAATGCTTCAACATTCTATCATTGACAGGTCCTCCTGGTAGATCTGATCCATCTATCTCTCTCAAGAAAAAAGCATTGTTACCTCTGTAACCATAATTGACATAAGGGCCTTGCCACAAAAATTCAAAATTTCCATGTTTTCCCTTGTCTTCTCTTCTAGAATCCCATCAAAGTACTTTGTCACCTATGTAAAAATCATTAGCTTTATTCTTTTTATCAAAAGTCTTTCTGATTTTATCCTAGATTACTTGTGATTTGAGATAGACTTCTTCTATGGTCTGCTGCAAGTGTATTGTTTGATTTATCATCCTCTGGATATCATTTGGTTCTACCTACAAATCTTGGATGATCTTTGTCACTGACACACCAAAAGAGGATGGAAAAAAACATCCATCCCATACACTAACTTATAGGGAGATGTACCAATGGACTTTTTGGTAGTTAGTGTGTCTACCCATAAGACATTGACCAACTTTTTGTTCCATGTCTTTTTGTTGTCTTCTAGTAATTTATTAATGATATTGACAAGGCTTTTGTTACAATATTATGTAATTCCATTACCTTGAGGGTAATGGGCAGTGGAGTATCCAAGGGTGATGTGTTATTTGTTACAAAATTCTACCACTTTCTTAGATTTCAAAGTAGTTGCATTATCATTAATGAGCTTTTGGGGGCATCGAAATCTTGACAGGATATTATTTTCAAGGAAGGAGATAATGACAGAGCCTGTAGCTTGTCTAGAAGGGAAGTCTTCCATATATTTGGTAAAATAATCAGTGGTTTTCAAAATCAACTTATGCTTGGCTAAGTAGGTTGGGTGTATTTCTCTAATGAAGTCTAAACCCCATTGTTGAAATGACACTTCTCTGGAGATGGGTTTGAGAGGTAAAGGTAAAAGCTTTATTTTTCCCTCAAATGTTTGACATTTATGATAGAAGGTCACATGTTTCTTAACATCTAAAAAAAGAGTGGGCTAGTAAAAGTCAACCCTCATAATTTTGTTAGCAGTAGTCGTCCAATACAAGTGTGCTCCACAATCTCCTACATGAAATTCTTGCATAATTTTGTCAGCTTCATCTTTTAGTAAACAATTTAATAGAATACCACCATTATCTTTCCAAAATAAATCATTATCTATGATACAATATCTCATTGGTTTCATTTTCAAAAATCTAGCTTTAGTTATAGATAAACCAGGAGGAGCTTGTAAGTTTAGTAAGACAAATATGATATCTACATACCAAGGTGAATTGGTAAAAGATTCATTGACCCATGGAGTCACCATATCTTCCTCATCATTAATGGCACCAATGAAATTTATATCTACGACCTAACAATTCGATTCAGCCATTTGGCTAAACCTTGGCCTTTGATAAGTTTTGTAGGCTTTATTTCTATGTCATATTCCAAAATAGTGGAAATCCATTTGCTTCTTTTCCTTTAGGCCCATTTTGTGTGAAAATGTCCTTTACTATTGAGTTTGGAAGATAAGCAATGACATGTGAATACAAGAGGTATACTCTAAAATCTTTAATAGCTTTTGCTAAAGCTAATGCCTGTTTTTCCATTATGTTGTATTTTAGTGTTGCATCTCTTAAATATTTACTGAAAAATGAAATGGGTTGTTCATATCCTTGATCATTCTTTTGCAACAAGATTGCTGCAATAGTATGTTCTCAAGAAAAAGAAAAAATTATAAATTTTTTTTGAAATTCAGGAATTATAAGGACTGGAGTTTTGGTAAGGGCTTGTTTGATGGCCTCAAAAGATTGTTGAGCTTCCACTTTCCATTTATGTGTTGAGTCTTTTCTTAAGATGTTATTTAGTTCTCTAATTAATTCTGCTAAATTTGAAATTAATCTCCCAAGAAAAATTATTTTGCCTAAAATGACTATAATTCTTTGATGTTTCTAGGATGGGTGATGGTCAAGATTGCCTCTATTCTAGCAGGATCTATTCTAATTCCATCTTTGGATATTATATGTCCCAAGGGTTTACCTTCCTCTACACCAAAGACTGTCTTTTTGGGATTTAAGGGAATACCAAATTTTCTGCATTTAATGAAAACTCTTCTTGGGTGATTTGGATGTTCATTATCAAATTTAGAAAAGACTATGATGTCATCTTGGTAAACAACTAGAAATTCATGTATTTCTTTAGCAAACTCTATATCCATAGCTCTTTGAAATGTTTCTCTTGCATTCATTAACCCAAAAGACATTTTCAAATACATGAAATTACTCCAAGGAGTAGTAAATGCAATTTTTTCCTGGTCCTTTGGTTGAACTAAGATTTGCTTATATCTAGAAAACCCATCCAACACTGAAATTTTGGATGAACCTACTACCCTTGGAAGAATATGGTCCATTTTTGGGAGATGATAGTTATCCTTTAGTAAAACTTTGATCAGATTTCTGAAATCAATGTATAGTTTGATTTCTCATTTTTTCTTCCTAGTAGTGACTAAGTTTAAGACCCAATCTGAATATCTAATGGGAGCTATGATTTGGGTATCGTACATTCTATTTACTTAATTCTCAATAGATGGCATAAGAACTGGATAAATTCTCCTAATTTTCTGTTTAAAAGGTTTACGATCTTCTTTGATTGGTATCTTGTGTTGAATTATGCTAGTGTCATAAGACTTTAGGTCTTCATAACTCCAAGAAAATATATCTTGAAACTATTTAAATAGATTTATGTATTTAACCTTTTCATTTGGAAGTAAGGATTTTGATAATTTAATGAGTTTAGGTTTTTCTTCAGTTCCTATGTTACATTCTTCTATATCTGCTCTTAAAGGGCCCATTTTCAGTTTCCTAGGTACATCATTCGAATCAAACAAATCTTCTAAGGGGACTAATCCCTTAGGAAAAAAATTATTTTTAAGGTTTAGAATTTCAGGATCATCATTCATTATTTCTTCTATTTCTACATTTTCTAAGTTATCTACTTCTATTTTAGTGAAATTAGTGGGTTTACTTGTATCTAAATTATATCTAAAATATTTACATCTATCCAAATATCTATGTCATTATCTAATGTACAATCTATATCTATATTACAATTATGAAACTCACCTTCATCATTCATGAAGTCATAAATTTGAGAATTCTAAGAGAAAATCTGCCAACATTTCAAATTGGCAGGTTTGACAGGTCTATGTCTCACTTCTGTAGTGTACTAGTAGTTGGGCTAAAAAGGAAGTTTGCATGTACTAGAAAAAGTGGCCACATTGTGGGCATGCATATTATGTTTCCTAGAAATGGTAGCAAAGTCTATTTCGAGAAGGTATTTGATCAAATCTAGGACAGTCTCTCTATATTGAATCAGTCTGGGATTATCTCCAGAGTATTGACCTTTGATTTGTTTAATGTTTAATTCTAAGTCTCCCAGTATAAAAGCTCTCTTGGCTCCATGTTTTCTAACCACTTTTAATCCTAAGATCAGAGCTTCATACTCTACAATGTTATTTGTGCATTTCAAATTTAACCTAAATGCATAACCTTTAGAATGATTATTCTCCATGTTGTGAATCCACACTCCTACACTTGCTCCTAGTCTATTCACAGATCCATCAAAATCCAAATGCCATAGTGATTCATGAAAAATGTTTTCACTTTCAATTGTTTTGTATTTCTATTCTACAGTTGTGATATCCTTTTTGGCATGGTTTGAATTGTACAAAATGAAAGAGTTCATATCAGAATGCATGGATTATATAGGGAGATTTTGTGGGTTTTTTGCACTACTCACCATGTATTTCATCAAGGTCTCTCCATAAAGTTTTATTTGTTGATGAAAAACAAAGATGGTGACATATGAAATATCTAATTGTAAAGATCCCAACAATTTTTCTCCTCATGAGTGAGATAACAACATTCCATACTTGAGTGGGATGTCAATAAATATTGTTATCACTAAGAAGTCTTCCTTAGAATTTATCAAAAATGAATAATCTGAGGTAAACACAAACCAATGTTCAAACTCAGGTTCTAGCCAACCTACGTCCAGAGGGGGCTCTCTCTTTATAACTTAACTTTGTTTGGGCAGGATTTTAGGCTATTTCTTAGTGTTTATAAGGTTTTGATTTTGGTGGTTGGTGGAATTCTAGGAATAGATGGATAGAGCTAGTCTCTTCAATCCATTAGTCTATGGAGTCAATAAAATGATAGCATAACCAGATCAAATCATTAAAGGGAGTTTTCACAGGGTAGGCTAGCAAAGAAAGAGGCAAATCTTCAAGTGTTGATAGATGGAATGATTCTAACAATGGTGAAGGGCACCTAAGAATCCTTGGACTGGGATTAGAATGAGAAACAGAGGGTGATCATCAACAAAGGGGAATTAGGAATCCTTTTATACATAGATCAAAAGGAAAACCACAGAAGCTAAGGAGAAGCTAAGAATTCCCTAGCTAAGATAGTTTAACAGAAAACATTAAGAATGTAAATACTCAAGATAGAGTGCTTTGAAGCAAGTTCTGAAGTATCATTCAAAATAAGTATTTATACAAAAATTAATGAAAAATATGTAATACCAGTTTGAGAATTAATTAAGGAAATAAAAATATCTTCAAGCATGAAGATAGAGATAGATGGAAAACTTCATCATGTTGTCCCTCTTATTGTGGTAGTGTTGGTTGTTGCAGTTGGATTTGAACCCTCTAAGCTGGCTGATATTTGTATGCTAGGACCATCTTTATCTTTAATGTATTACTGATACTCTTTAACCTGCTACTCTTTGACCTTGCTGATCTGTTTCTTACATGTTTCATCTGGCTACTTTTAGATTTACTGTGGTAACTTATAATAATCTGTCATTTTTTCCCACCATTCATCCTCAAGAAACTTTACTTTGAGCATTCTTCTGTAAATTTCATCTGCCTCTGTGTATTTGCCAAAATTAGGCTTGGTGACAAAAAAATGTTTCACCTCATGCTATAGAAAAAAATAGATTCTCGAAAGTATCATACAATAATTTTCCAGTTCGCAAGGCTTTGATACTTGAAGTGCTTGCTTGTTCCTTGAACAAATTCCTCAGCCTGTCAGTGTAGTCAAATTGGATCATAAGTTTATCATGGATGACCATAGGACTGGGAAGGCTTTTCTCACAAAAAATTTGAAATTTGGCCATGAATTTGTCGATGGGCACTCTCATGTTATGGCATTTTTCTTCTATGTTAATAATAAGGCTCATTTTGGAAAGAACCTTTTTGACCTCTATGATGGCTTCAGTTCTATATTCTAACTGAGCTGATTAAGCCCATGTCTATTCTTACTATTCAAGAAGTGGATGAGTCAATTTTCATCATCAAGTCGATCTCCCAAATCTTCCCTTACTTAGTTAATAGCCTTAGTGGCCACTTTCACTAGTTCTATTTTCTCAAATATCACTTGAATTTATGGCCAAATATCATTGGTAGAGTTAATGATATTGGCCTAAAGCATCTCCTTGCTCTATCCTAGTGTCTTTTCCAGTGTTAAATCTTTTTCTAGGACCTTGATCTTCTCACCCATCCTTAGGGCTTTCTATGTTTCTTCTTTCTACTGAATTTGGGTAAGCTTACAGTCAATTTCAAAGCTTGCCACTTTCTCCTTTAAGCTTTTGAGATTTGTTGCATGGATTGACATCTCCTCCATTGCTTTCACTAGCTATGTTGTTTTCTTTGTTGAAGTACCTACTGATGTAGATTCAGTGGTGATTGGCAGTGCTTTGGCAGGTGGAGCTGTAGGTGCTAATGAAGCTATCAATGTTGAACGAACTACAGTAGAAATAGTGGGAATGATAGTCCTAGAAGTGGTGGCCAAGTCAATTTTCTTGGACTGAATCAATGTGTCTAACTCCTCTATTTCCTTCAGTTGGTCATTTAGCTTTAGGACCAAGTCCATAATCTCTTCTTGTCCTTTTTGTGTCTCCAGAACTTTTGTTGTCTGTGGGTGATGCAATGATGGAATCTTGAGTTACTTCTTTAAAGAAGTTATGTCATCATTCTTATTCCTTATCAATCTTTTGGTGGCCTTTACATCTTTGGGATCATGTCCCAAACTAATGATTAAGTCCTCTAAGGACTTGATTTTGGTGTCTTTGGCTTGTGAAGAGGCCTTCTCCAATTGGAATTGAGCTGATATGTTGTTCATGGAGTTTTTCAATTGGTGAGATGCGATGGATTTCCCTGTCAAGGTGGATTAAACCAATTCCCCTGTCTGTTTGTGCAGTTCAATCTGGTCAATAGGCTGAATGTCCTTTTCCAGTAATTTGAAATCTATCTTTTTTAAGTTTGTTGATGTTCTTGGTTGCTAAGTAGTAGGCTTCATAAATGTCATCTGCATTTCGCCTTCTTTCACATCATAGGATGACATAAGCCTTGTCTGATTTGTAGGTGCCATATTTAAGTATGGTGCATAAGTTTGTGCTTTTAGCCTCTCATTTGTAGCTTTTATATCCTTGTACCATTCTTTGATGTTTTGATCTCTATCAGCTGGCATCCTGAATGGGAACAGTTCAACATTCTGTTGCCTTTCCAACATCTGAGTGTGTGAAGTGGAAGGTTTTAGTGCACCCCCAGAGGAAGTGGCATGCCTGCTTACTTCTCTTTCTATGCTAGTGGCCCCAACTATTTCTTCTGTGAATTCCTGTTCAGAGATAGGATTTATCCTTTTCCTTTTGACTAGGCTGGTCTATGTATATGTATGTGTGGTTCCTCTGCTTGAGGTAGTGGCCTCTTCCCTATTTATCTTGAGGATTTTCTCCTCATTCAGAAGAGTTTGCAAGGCTAGGGGAGTACTCATGATGAGCTCTGGTATACTGATTGAGTTAACTCCTCTGATAGGTTTGGCTGTTCTAATTCTTCTTATACCCAAGATTCTTCTTCTACATGTGATTCACTTTGTGCCTGTGGTTCTCCTTGTGCTTGAGATTCTCCCGGCACCTACAGAAAAGAACCCTCATCAAGATATTTATCTATATATATTAGAGTATTTTAAACAACAACTTTAGGACTATCCCTATCCACTAAATTATCCTCCACCCATTCCAATTGATTTGCATATTTTTCTATTTCAGGGATCTGGTGCTGAGTTTAGGGAGCCATCTTGTTTTTTTGTCTTCTGATGCAGATTAAGTCAAAGGGATCATATCTCCACATGAAGCTCTGTTTTAGTTTAAGCCTCTGAAGGATTTCCTCTGCTTCCCTTCTGACTTATCGGCTATTAAATAGAAAAGGCCCTAGTTGATCTTTGATTCTAACATGGGCCTTCTTTTTGGCTTTAACAAAATGTACCTCATCTGAATTGATTATCTGCCTGTAGTACCTTAGAGAAAATAACCTCATTGGGAGGTATCTGGGTAGTTTATATCGGGCCAACTCACAGCCACAGATCCTAATTTCAGTGTGATTTTGGTACAAGTACCAATCTCCCACTTTGTGTTGTTTTGAAAGCTGCAGGATCCTCCTGATATCTTAACTAATTTTTGGAGGATGACTTCCTAGTAGCATTGTCAATATAGGATGTACAAAAAGATCTATGAAGTCTGTATAGGGATATGGGGAGTCATACTTATGGATAAAAGGAGTCCAGAAAATCACTGACCTATGGTGACCTTTAGTATCAAGCTTTTAGAGAGTAAAGGGGAATTTGTCAGCTTGGTAATATAGAAAAAGGTGGTAGAAAAATGAGGAATACTTGAATACTCTCTCATTACTCATCTTAAGAAATTGGTCATGCATCTTATCAGCTATGAACCTGGAATAATCATACATGAGAGCAGGAGACTGTCATGGAGAGAAAATGGATACGAAGGCTAAGATGATTTCATCTATATTCTCACTAGTGATAGAGACTAAAACACAAGAAATCATTGCTACAATGTCCTAGCCAAATGAGAATATATGGTATATATATATGGGGGAAGCTATTTTGGAATATGTTTCACTTCTACAATAAAAGTTTGAAACATTTTAGTAAGCTTTCTAGTGGTTAGCTTGGGGAATCGGTGCAATAGGTCTCTAATAGAAATTGGGGTTAGGTTTTGCCTTGGTTGTAGTTATAGCATTTCATTGATTGAATCAGCAGTGATGGTGAAAATTATGGTTTGGTTAGGGGAAATCACTTCTCTTTGGCTAGGGATGTAGTTTTCATGGCAATAATGGACAATTTCTGGAATGATGTGCACCTCAAGGAATTGATAATTGGAAAAATTAGACTCCCGAAGACATATTTTATCAGCATGTTTTAGGTATTGGTCTTTGTATCAGTAGCATAATTTGAGAGGGGATTCATGGACAAATGTGTACTTGATTTGGAAATATTTATAACAAGGGGAAGGTGGTCCAAGACTAGGTGAGGAGTGGAAATTGGTCTGACATACATGGCAATTGGGGCTGCCATTCTCAGTTCTTGTGGATTTAAGAATGGGGAAGGCAAATTGTCAGTCTTTAGGGTAATGGTGTTTCAATTCTAGGTGGGTTTAAGTTACTAGAGTTCCCTTTCAATTTCACTTAACAAAACTTAGTGACAAGCTGGGAAATTGACAGGGATTTCAATGGATTCTGGCTTAAATACCCAGAATTGAAGAAAACTGGGTCTGAACTGGGTAACTGACAACTATGAATAGTTGAAAAAGCTTCAAGCAAGCTAGAAGGCAATTTGGAATCTTTGTGGTGTCTTCAGGGTGCAATTGGATTTATGCGCGAAAATTCATTTTGGCGAGAATGGGTGAACAATGGTTGTTTTTCGCGTAGCAAGGTGAACAGTGGTAGTTTTTACATGTAGCAGGCTGGCGGTAAGTAGTTTACTTCAAACAAATTTTGGGCTCTTGGTGCTATTTGGTAGAGGACGCCCAATTCCATTCATCAAGTGCCACATCTCCTTGGGGGCGGAGTGGAAAGAAACACATTTTGGGTGGGTAACGTTCAGATTTCGAGCCCTTCCGAAATAAACATGGGCCGTCAAATGGGGAGGAGAGAGATCATGTGGTGGTTAGGCAATGGAGTTGCATGGAAGCTAATGGAGGGGCCTGACAGGCATTTAAGCACGACAGTTTTGGTTTAATGAGGGATTAAGGTGGGGATTAAGGTATTGGGAATGATTTAATTGGGTATTTTAAACTAACTTAATCAAGGATCGATTAGTTAGTGGGTCTGGGGTAGAAAAATTTAGTCTATATAATTAAATTGGGGTGGGATTAATTAATATTGCAGGAGTTAATGTATATACGAGAGATGGGTTTTATTAGGGATTTAACAAATAATTTAATAGTTTAGTTAAATGAGTGGAAAGAGCACCATACTCTAAGCATATGATTTCCATGTTTTTAATGATTTCCGATCAAACTTAAAATATAGTGTCTTTTTTGTGAGTTTTTCATGTGAGAATGAATTATAAGGGAGAACAAATACTTTTCCTAGGTAAAAGTGATTTAAACTTAGGAAAGAATATTATTTAGGGAAAATGTATGAATTCAGGGGGGGGGGAATGAATGCTTATGAAGGGATTTTAGTACTTATTACCTATAAGTCATTTAGTTGATGGTCTGATCCCTCCAAAAGTTAGAGAAATGCTTTGATCCTCTTTGACTTAGGATTTTTTAAGTACTTTGATATTTATTTTGGGAAATTAGTTAAGTAAAAGGTTAAATGAATAAGGGAAATTAATTAAGTGACTTTGATATCCATCGGAATGCTTGAGTTCCCATTCACATTGGGAACTTTTATGATGAAAAATATGATACAGAAGCTTTTGTTTAATCAATCATCAAAATTCTGCAACCTTTCTTCTACTTACCCATCTACTCATCCTACCATTTTCACTTCTCTTTGTTAGGGTGCATTTGAGCTATCAAACCCTTATTAAACATTTTTCTTTCTCTTTACAATAGTAAACTAACTAAATCTAACCTTATTACATCCAAGGGCTTAGATTAAACAATTGAGCTCCTTTTATTTACCCTACCTATCTATTTATTTGCCAAGATTAAACAATTTGGTTAGATATTTATTCTCTAACTATCAACATGAAATTGAAACATGAAATAGCCAAGTTTAAACATTTTGACTATCATGGATTGTGGAAAAGATTACAAGCTGCACACAATCATTTATTTTGCACAAAAAGTAAACAGTAGTGGAATTTCGACTTGCACACTTTCATGGTCTTTTTATTTTCTCGAATTTCATATTTTTCGACCTTTTTATTCTTTTTGTCCTTTGATTATTCTCTTAGGACATACCCTCTTTACATTTTTTAATTTTATGAATATGGAAAACATTTGCAGAAAGAAAAGGTATGTACATATTACAGGTTTAATCTCAACCATTCAAAAATTATGACTCCTATTGGTATAGGAACCTAACAATGGATCCACTTGGGGATTAAATTTCCTGGTGAAATGTCAAGAACTTGTAGATCAATGGCCTTCTAAATTGTTGTGACGTCACTCTGCAACTTTTCCTTTTTCACTTTTCTGCCTTATTACTATTTATGACAGTAAAACCTTTGAAGCTTAGGGCCTTCACTTCAGGCTTCAACTCCAAAGAATCACCATCCAATCCACTCTAAACTTTTGAAAAACAAAATATGTACAAATGACTAGTGAAATCAGAAAGTAGGTTCAATGTAGTGTTTAAGCATTCGATCATTAACTAGTCCTCCTTTTGCTTGTGTGCCATCCATTTCTTTGAGGTAGAAAGCATTAATACCTTTGAATGCATAGATGACATATATGCCTTTCCATATGAAATCAAATTTCCCATGTTTACCTTTGACCTCTCTTCTTGAATTCTATTTCAAAACTTTTACCCCTAGGTAAAAATCTTCTGCCTTAGTCCTTTTATCAAAATCCTTCTTGACCCTTTCCTACACTACTTGAGATTTTATGTACACCTCTTCCCTGTTCTGTTGTAAGTGAATTGTTTGGTTGATTCTCCTTTGGATGTCATTTGGTTCAACCTGTAACTTTTGAAGCAACTTCATCACCCGTTTTCCCAAGGAGGATGGGAAAATAGCTTCCATTCCATAAACTAATTGATAAGGAATAATACCAATGGATTTGTTTGTGGTTAGCCTATCTTCCCATAAGGAATTTACTAGCTTCTTGTTCCATGTTTTCTTCTTATCTTCCAACAACTTTTTTATGATATTCACTCAACTCTTGTTTGAGGACTCTACTAGTTAATTTCCTTGAGGGTAATAAACTATGGAATTGCCCAAGGTTATATGGTACTTATTACAAAAATCAACCATTCTCTTAGATTTGAAGGTTGCTGCATTATCAGTAATGATCTTGGTTGGGCACCCAAATCTAGATAGGATGTTGGATTCAAGGAAGGTTATTATAACAATGTCAGTGGCTTTCCTTGATGGTATGGCTTTTATCCATTTGGTAAAATAATTTGTATCAGTGAGGATCCATTTGTGTTGGGAAAAGGAAGGTGGGTGGATTTCAACAATGAAGTCAAGACCCCATTGTTGAAAAGGTGCTTTAGTAGATATTGGTTTTCCAAAAGTGCGCCAATAGAAGTTTCTTCTAAGAATGTTGTCAGCAGTGGTTTTCTAGCAAAGATGTCCTCCACAGTCAGCTACATGAAACTCTTGTAAAACCTTGTCAGTTTCTTCTTTCAATAAACAGTTAAGAAGGATACCTTCATGATTCCTCCAAAACACAGCATTGCCAATTATGCAAAATTTTGAAGATTTCATTTTTAAAAACCTGCTTTTGGTCCTGGACAATTTTGGAGGAGCTTGTAAATTTTGTAAAGCATATATGATGTCAGCATACCATGGTGATTGAATAAAGGCCTAGCTGATTGGAGGATTCGCCATCTCCTCTCCATTATCCATTTCTGCAATAAAATACATATCTAAGGGATGAAAGTTTGGTTCAGCCATGAGCTTGGCTAAACCATTACCTTTCATTAACTTTGTTGTCTTGATGTCTAGGTCATATTCTAATATAGTAGCAATCCATTTCCCTCTCTTTCCATCTGGACCATCATGGGTTAGGATATCCTTGACTACTGCATTGAGGACATAGGCTATTACATGAGAATATAAAATGTAAACTCTAAAATATTTGATAGCTCTAACCAAAGCAAATATTTGCCTTTCCATTATATTGTACTTTAAAAGGGTATCCTTTAAGGCTTTGCTAAAAAAGGCAATAGGTTGCTCATAACATTGATCGTTCTTTTGTATTAGGACTACACCAATTGTATGTTATGAGGAAAAGGAAAATATAATGAAATCCCTATCAAACTTTGGACTGACCAAAACTAGTGCTTTTGTTAAGGCTAGCTTAATATATTCAAAGTATCTCTTAGCTTCAATGGTCCATTTTATGGTCGAACCTTTTTTCAACATGTTATTCAATGATCTAATTAATTCTTCTAAGTTAGAAATAAATCTCCTAAAAAAGTTAATCTTTCCTAAGAAGGCATGTAATTCTCTGATGCTCCTAGGATGTTGTATTTGTAAGACAGCTTCAATTCTTACAAGATCTATTCGGATACCATATTTAGAGATTATGTGGCTTAACAGTTTTCCCTCTTCTAACTAAAATAAGTATTTTTTAGGATTCAAAGAAATTCCATACTTCTTACATTTGATGAAGACTTGCCTTAGATGATCTAGGTGTTCTTTATCAGATTTTGAGAATATAGTGATATCATTTAAGTATATTACTAGGAAGTCATGAATCTCCTTAGCAAAATCTATGTCCATAGCTCTTTGAAAGGTGGCCCCTGCATTCTTTAATACAAAAGGAATTTTCAAATTTATGAATGTGGCCGAAGAAGTCGTGAACGTTGTTTTAGCCTGGTCATCTAGGTGACCTAAAATCTGATTATAACTAGAAAACCAATCCAATAATGAGATTCTAGCTGACCCTACTACCCTTTGTAATATATGATCCTTTTGATGGAGAGGGTAATTGTTTATGAGTGAAACTTTTTTGAGATTCTTGAGATCAACACAAAGTTTGATCTCACCAGTCTTTTTCCATTTTGGTACCAAATTTGAAACCCAATCAAAGAATCTAATTGGTGCTATTATCTTGGCTTCATACATCTTTCTGATTTCCTTTTCAATATAAGGCAATGGAATGGGATTAATCCTCCTAAGCTTCTATCTAAAAGGTTTCTGGTTTTCTTTTATGGGGATGGTGTGTTGTATTATGATGGTGTCATAGGACTTGAGGTCCTCATAACTCCAAGCAAAGATATCTTGGAAATCCTTTAATAATTCATGGTATTTCACCTTTTCAATAGGAGGTAAGGATTTCTAAAGTTTTATAGTTTTGGATTTTCCTTAGTACCTATATTACACTCCTCTATATCAAATTTTACAGGTTCCATTTTTGGTTTTCTAGGGACATCATTTGAATCAAACAAGTCTTCCAAAGTAGTCAATCCTTTGGGCAAAAAATTGTCTTTGAGATTAATGATTTTAGAGTCTTCATTAATTATATCATCAATTTGAACTTGCTTTAGGTTTTGTACATCTGATTTTGTAAATTTAGTGGGATGAAATCTATCTATCTCTTCATCTTCTGATTTTTTAATTTCTATTTTATCTTTAAAAACAAGATCTAATGTTATGTCAGTATCTATATTTCTATTTACAAACTCTTCTTTTAAAGTTAAAAAATTATTTATCTATTGGTCATTAATGAATACTTGCCATTTTTTCAGGTTGTCTGGGATAGTAGGTCCATGCATAACCTCAACAGTGTACTAATGGTTACGTTGGAATGGTAACTTACAAGTGTTGTCAAGCATTGCTAAAGTATGAGCCTGCATATTACATTTCCTTGGGATGACTGCAAGTTTAGTTTCTAAGAAAGTGTTCAATATTTCTACAACTTTTCCTCTATAAAAACTTAATCTAGGGCCTTTGGTCATATATACAACATTATTTTGTTTTATAACCAACTCCAAATCTCCCATATAGAAACTCTTATAGCTCCTAACATTCTAACCAATTTGAGACCTAAAGGAAGTGATTCATACTCAGTCATGTTGTTAGTACATTTGAAATTTAGTCTGTTAGCATGGCCCTCTGAGTGATCATTCTCTAAATTGTAAATCCATACTCTTGTCCATGCTCCTAATTTATTCACTGACCCATCAAATTCAATATGCCATAACATTTCATGTTCATAATTCTTATTGTCTGGGGGGACAAAATCTTCATTGATTAAGGTATCTTGATCATATTTGTTTATCTAAAAGCTCTTGAGTTTGGACAATTTCATTTTGTGTTGTAACTGCAATTTCTTTTGGTTCTGAAATAATTTTGTTTGAAGTAGTTTCTTGTGTTTGTTCAACATTGTACAAAATAAAAGATTCAATGTCAGAATGCATGGAATAGATAGAAAATTTTTGAGGCCTATCATGGCTAATCACTACATATTTCATTAGGGTATATCTGTACAGTTTTTTAGGATGTCCAAAGACTGAAATTGGAGCATATGGCATGTAAAGTTGAAAATATCCTTGGAGTTTAGCCCCCCATGATCTAGATAATAGCATGCCATATTTAGGTGGCATATCAGCAACAACTATGTCCATGAGAATGGTCTTAGTAGGATATTATACTAAGGAAATACACAGGTCCTTAATTAACCCTATACACTTTACTTGACTTGAATCAAAAGAAAACAAATCTTTGTAAGGTCTAGTAATATCGATATTTAATTTTTCGATAACAGATTTAGGCATTAAATTGTGTGAAGCCCCATAATGTAACATTGCATTGTGTAAGATTTTATCATGAGTGTCAAGGCTAATATAAAAGGGTGGTATTCCTCCTTCTAATGGTTTTCCATTAATAATAGGACCAAATATAAGCTCAGGCTAATCATCAAATAAGTTGAAAGAGTCTTCATTCTCAACAAAGTTTAAGGTTTTGCTTATTTGAGATTTATAAGTTTCATTTTTAATCAACTCTGTTAAGGGAACTGAGATTTTCAGTTTAGCCACCTCTGTTCCCAAATTGAAAATCAAAAGGGCTTTCTCTATTTGAGGGCTTGGAATTTTCATGGTAGGAGTTTGATTAGATTACTCTTCTTTTTTTGCATTTGAAGTATCTTTCTATGGACTTTATAATATGGTGTTTGGAGATTTCTCCACTGTCTCCTTGGAGGGGATTGAAGTGGGTGGTTGATCATCAGGGGGTTGGTTATTGGTTATATCTACAATGGTGCGACCAAAAGGGTTCTGATTTGGTTTAGGGAGGATTTGAAGAGTTTTATTAATTGGAACTATTTTGATTTTCTTAGGTTGAATTGGTATTGCTTTCTTGTTTTGGTTAGGAGCATCAATGTTCTTTTTACTCCACAAGTTGTATTGTTTGTGCTCTTTGAGGATAGCAAAATCATACCCTTGCTTATAATTGAATGATTCTCAGGATTGGGTCTATAATTGTTGAAGCATATGTAATTCCTAATCATATTGAGTCAAAAATAAAGTTTCCTCATCATCTAATAACATTAAGTTAATTTGTGTGTCTTGTTCATCATCTTCTGAATGGGATGTTTCAACATAGTTTTCTTGAGAAGGAGGCCTAATAGTCTGATCAGGTCCATTTTTCCCAGTATTTTGATTTTGATTATTTCTCAAGTTTAGATTTCTCAGTAGAGGTGCTTGTTGATTACCCCAGTGAGGCTTACTTTCAATGTTCTCTATCCTATCCATCAGCTTTTCCATTCCTTTGGTTAGGGCATCTATTTTAAGGTTAGATGGTGAGGCTTCATATTTCGAGGGTCCTCTCCTTTCATTCCTAATCCTAGCCCTTTTTCCTAGAAAATGAGCTTCTACACTAAATGCTACACTCTGCATGTCTTCCAAAGTTGGAGGATTTCTCTCTCTCAATTGGAATGCCATATTAGTTTCAAACCCATCAGGAAAATTTATCAAAGTTAAACCAGGTGGGGTCTAAGATTAATTGGTATTTCATTGTATATATTGTTAAATCTGGTATAGTAATCTTGGACTCTTTCATTTGGTCCTCTCTTGATGTTTTCATATTCTGAAAGGATCTACAGAGGGTTCTTTTTCTTTTCCCGTCTATTTAGAAATTGATGATAAAAAACTTCTAAAGTGTCTATGCTATGAGCAGGTAAAGCTCTAAACCATGTTCTTAGATCACCAACTAGAGTCTGAGAAAAAAGTATCATTTGGACATCACTAATATCAATTTCATGTAATTCAAAGAAATTTGTCATTTTGTTTGTATGTTGTTGTGCTGTGTAAGTTCCTATGCTATCGAATTGGACAATTTTGTTTTGGTAATCTTGGGGCATGGCACGATGTGGAGCAGGTAACACAAGAGGAGCATATCTCTTTGCCATGGCTCTAAGCTGGGTTGGACTAAGAGGTGGGGTTGGGGTACTAGGAGACGATACAGTAGTTGATGAAGAACTGGGAGTAATGGGTAATTCATGTGTAGTGATAGGTTGGTGGGGAAGTGAATGTATGAATGGAGGTGGGGAATTAAATTCGAAGGTGGAAGGGAATAATGGTGAACTAAAGGGAGTTGAAACTATTTCAGAAAGCTCAAGGATCTTAACAATAGTAAGGAATGACTAAGGGGAATGTAGAATATACTCATCAATTGAGAGGTTTGCCTTTTGGAATTCAAAATCTGCAATAAACTCTGGATCTAGAACTATGTCATCAGGGACACTTTCAGAGCTAGTTTTAAATAGGGAAAGGCCAAATGACTCATCAAAGGGGAGGTCTTCTAAAAACAAAGACTCATAAAGGCATGAATCTGCTTTGGTTGAAGATGTTGGGCTTACTGAACTTTCTTGTCTTCTAGATATTTTCAAAATTAGGTTGGGATTATCCAATATTAGGGGAGGGTTTGGATCTATGTTAGACCTAGTATAGTGAGTTCTCCTTGAAGCCAGAGTTTCAAACTTTTCTAGTTACTTTTTTTTTGTAAAATTTTGTAAATAACTTCTAATAAACCCTTCAAGAAGCTTGAAATAAAGATTTGAAATTTCTCAAAGGTTTATTAAGACTAAGGATTTCAATTCCCCATTATGGTCACCACTATGCTATCACTCAGAGGTATTCCTTAGAAGTTATCAAAAGAAGGAATAATCAGAGGTAACCATAAACCAATCTTCAGACTTAGGTTCTAGCCAACCTAAGTCCAGAGAGGGCTCTCTCTTTATAATTTAACTTTGTTTGGGTAGGATTTTAGGTTAGTTCTTAGTGTTCATAAGGTTTTGATTTTGGTTGGGTGGTGGAATTCTAGGAACATATGGATAGAGCTAGTTTATTCAAGGCATTGGGCTATGGAGTCAATAAAAGGATAGCATAACTGGATCAAATCATTAAAGAGAGTTTTCACAGGGCATGCTAGCAAAGAAAAAGGAAAATTTTTAAGGGCTGATGGATGGAATGATTCTAACGAGGGTGATGGGCACTTAAGAATCCTTGGACCAGGATCAGAATGAGGAACAAAGGGTGATCATCAACAAAGGCAATTAAGAATCCTTTTCTACATATATCACAAGGAAAACTATTTATGGGAAAACTAGTGTCTTTTCAATCGACTAGTCCTCTAAGATTGGCAGCTATCCTAGAAACAAACAATTCAAAGCAATTTACGATTTCCTCTATGTATGATAGATAAGAGAGAGGCAAAGGAACCAACCTGGATCTTCTACTTAACTCTTCACTTGATCTCTCTCTCCCTTGACAGAGCTTGCAACTCCTCTCCTACTTATCCCGCTTAGAGAATACATGTAGAAACAATGTAACAAAACACCATAAAAGCATCTTGATCTATTATATCATAAGCATTGAAGAATAAGAAATACAATGAACATACAATGGCATTCACAAATAACATCATTAAAAAATACACAATTGTATGGAGGAAAACTCAAAGAACTTTATTAAATATTAAGGGAGAATTACAACCTAGTTGTCTGATCTAGCATCAACCTCCTAGCTTCAAAGCCCTCTTCACCTCATGAAAAGCAAGATCACCCAACAATACAATGCTCTTTCTCAGATACAAACTATTAGCACTTCTTTGCAAATTACAAAATTCCAGCCTCTAGATCTCTCAGATGAGGGATCCATTTATAGATGTGTGCAAGGGTGTGAGTCATCTTTGGGTTTTTGATTAGTGTCATTCCACTTGTTGTTTTTGGTTCCACTTGGAGATTTCTTGGATCTCTTACTCATCCCTGGGCGAATTCAAAGAGGCAAGTGTCACAGGAGAAGTTTCTAGAATATTCCATGAGCATCCACTTAGCAAACTATCTTGGATAGTTGTTCATTCTTGCTCATCACACCCTACAAAAGGCCTCTTCAGTATGCATCGCACGTGGCTAGTGTAGAAGCCAATATTCATCACACCCTGTCAGTGGAGTAGTCAATATGGTCTTGTTTTGGCCAGTTTTGGATGGTTTTTCAGGTGGAATATTTAGGGAATGATGTAATCAGTTGACCATGATCCTTTAGGGTATGAAACAACACTTTTAGGGGTTAAAGAGCCCTAGTTTATTGACATATAAGATTGGGGTTGCAGTGCCTGAATATATCTATAACAGTTGCCCCCTAAAGCATGAAGTCATAAATTTTTTATGTCAGGTGAAATGCTTTATCACGAGGATCCGAGGTTTTCGAAACTAAAAGGTGACCTATATAACATACAATAAACTATATCATCATAATATAATTTTCATGATCTAGTTGAGATGGGCATTCCCATGCTCAACTTTATCAATTCATTTCATGTACATAGAACAGATAATCATTTGCAGTTGTAGACTAGTTATTCTTCATATGTAGGGTCATCATTCCTGGCTTAGATGACCATTTGTGTACATTTGATGTGTTTATATCCCTAAATATATCATACCCCGGATGGATCAAACTAGACCTGGGGTCTTCAAACTCATTCGATCTTCACCCGATGTACAAGTCCATCCATGTGAATAGATGTTCTAAAGTTGAACATAGAAAGACATCGCCTGATTACCAGCCAATAATGTAAGCTATTAAAATACGCGAGAGGAATCACCGATAATGATAATGACCCTCAAGGTACTACAGTACAATTCATGTGGTGTGAATATATGATCCAATGTTGAACACCATGCAAAATCTTTCAGTCGAAGGCCATTGATGTCAACCTGTTGCCGGAAGTGAGCAACTTGCCATTGAGGCATGCAAGCTTCAAAGTCCTTAAAGGGTTGTTTCTAAGTCGACTTCTTGGAAAATGAGCTGATTTTGACAAGAAGTGACTTGCCATAGGAGGGCTGTTGTATAGGTAAATCCCCTCTACGGAGAGAGGCAATCCCTACTAGCCCAACAGGGGTCTAGCAACAATCGAACAATGCTACACTGCAGGTTCCTAGTTGTAATTAACAAGTAGGTGAGAATAACTTACTTGGACTCCAACGCTTGTTTGTCGAAGAGACGTTCCTCTCGCTCCTTCACTCCAGCCGATCACAATTCCCCGCTATCCTCGCGGACGAACACCTGCACAAGCAAAAGAGAGCAAACAAGAGCGTAAAATCTAATAAAAACAACTATGTATCGGTCAGGAAAGATACAATTTACATTAATCATTCATTAAACACATGTAAATGGAACCATAAGAGTAGTCATCTATCTTTATTGACAAAAAGTAGAGTAAGGTACAACCGATGTCCTGACGCTGCGTCCTTCCCTAGAGGGTCCAGCCAGCGTGTCTCCCAAGCATTCACCTTTGGATCAAACTCCCAAGTCACAAGGTCTCTCTCTCACATACAAGGCCACAAGCTTATGACCTTCTTCTAGCTCAAAGCAATCCTCACACCACACACTAAATGCCTACAAAGAGCAGCACTCAAATGCACTAAGAATTCCTTTAACAAAGTCTATATGTTCCAAACTAGCTAACTAAAAACTAGCTGCTCATGGGCAATGGAGGAGGCTTATAAAGGAGAAGGAGTCTCCATGAATAGACAAAGGATGAGATTTCCCCCAAGATAAGTGGGTGGTCAGTCGAACAGACATGCCAGAGAAAGGATGGCGACCTCAACAATGCTAACAACCAGTTCTGGAGGGATCTGGAAGGCTGGTTGTTAGAACAAATTCGCCCAAACAGGATCAGCGCGGAAAACCCGTGAACTGCCACGCTGACATCGCAAACCGACGTAGAAGAAGTCTCGTCAGCGCGAAAAGGACAAACGGAGGAGGCGTTGTTCGTAAAAATAGGACCAGCGTGGAAAAGACGTGTGCTTCCGCGCTGGCAGCGCAACAGATACACTGGCCTCCGCCCATCAGCGCGGTTATTGCATTAACAGAGGCGATGATGCATTTAACTTAGGCAAAAAGGGTTTTTTAGCCATTTTGGGGAGCATGAGTATAGGTGAATGTGGTTTTATGGCACAGTAAAGAGACTGACATGAAGGAAGTGACATTTTACTGTGTAACAGATGCCCCCTAAAGCATGAAGCCTGAGAGAGTGGGAGGGGTGAAATGCTTTACGAGACTGCTGGACTGGAACACCACTGGAGAGAACCTGCAGGCGGATACAACTGATAGTTCAATTACATGTAGTCTAGGCATGGGCGCAACCATCCAAAAGACATATATAGAAAAAAGGTCTATGGCGTGGACGCAGCTACCTAGCTGAGAAGACCATAATGATAAGAGGTATGGGTGCAGCCATCCTTAAGAGAACTCAGGTATGGTCGCAGCCATCCATCAATGAGTCATGTAATGATGTCCCACAAAATCGCAACCTGGTCCACAATGGACTAGAACCAGGGTCTTGCGCTCCATCCGAGTCTGAACAAAGTACAAGTTCAAACATGTGAAATATGTGTCGAATCAACATGCTTGAACATCGTTGATTATCTCAGCCAATGATGAAAGCTGTTAACAGATGCGAGAGGGGCCACCAATAATGATGATGGTCCTCAAGGTACTATAGGTACAATCCACGGCATGTGAATGAATGAGTCGATGTCGAACACCCGCGAAATCATTTGATCGGAGGTCAATAAGGAAAACCTCGCGTCGAACACGAAGAACCTGCCATTAGGGCATGCATGCCCCAAGGTACCTGAAGGGAGTCCCTAGATCACTCCTGGATAATGAGCTGAAGTCGACAGGAAGTGATCTTTATCGAAGGTGGGCCATAATGTTTCCCACATCATCGACGCGAGATGGGTAGAGACAAGTCTATTTTGCGTCAAGTATCAGAGGGAGGTTGTACGTGCAGAGGCCAACTTCTCTTGAACATATCGGCGACACTATGACGGATTTGGCAGTATTTGGGGTCAAATGATCGAAGGTCGTAATGAAAAGACAATGAGCAGATGAGTGGCCAAATAGGATAACCCAAACCCATGGAGGCAAAAGTGAAACGAGATGCGATGTCCCCACCCAGACACGAATGCAAACAGTGCCATGTTCAAGAGCGACATACTGCCGATGGCAACGATTACGGTTCCTTTATTTCCCCCACCCTTTTTGGCGAGTACCCCGATTATTTTTGGATGACAAGCTTGACGGGGATAGTATATGCTTGGAGAGGCGTCATTTTGACGTATCCTGATGTCATTAAGTTTTAACGAGCCTGACAAAGGAAGAACTCGGCGTCTTTTCATGTTTAGAGAGTTTGAAAAGACAGCTGAAAAGGAAACTCCAGGGGGCCGCTTTTTCGTAAAGTTGTGTCTCTCGAGCCCGAAAAATTATAACACGATGCTCGAAAGAACCGCCCGATCATTGCAACCGAGGAGTACTTTTCATATATAGTGACCCTGACCTGAAAAAGTAAAAAGCGGTCAGGAACACGTCGCTTTAGAACCAATAACGAGTGTGAAACGACAAACACCCGACAACCTTTGTTGGTTTAAACGGTCGAAAAAGAGCTTTAAAAGCGACCGCCTCTCGTTCCTTTTGACGAGCTGAGAGGAAGCTCGGCAATCTTTCCTTGTTTTATGTCGGAAAAGAGCTTAACGACGACATTCATTTTTATTCTCTTTAATGAGTCAAAAAGGGAAAAAATACTCGGCAATCTTTTCATATTTTACGAGTCAGAAAAGAGCTTAAAGGTGACTCAGGTGTGGGTTCATTTTTACACAAGCTTGAACCATGGAGAACTCTACTTGGATTCGGTTTCATGTTTACACAAGCTTGAAACGAAAAACTATGCTTGTTATAAGTTCGGATGCCCCCAGCATAATGACGCAAAACGAGGTACATGCCCCCCAAGCTTCATTGCATTCAACAAAGTGGATCGAATGAAGGTTCACTTTCGAGATCTTGGAAAGACTCGACTTGTATTTTACGAGATCTTAATCAAAAGACTCAATTTGGACAGGGAGTTGTTTCATTTTTTAATGAGGTTGACACAGTAAAAGAACTATCCTCATAACCCTTGTTTCATTTTTTAACGAGCTTGACACAAGATCAGGAACTATGCTCGAACTCCTTGATTCATTTTTTAACGAG